>SRMA01027048.1:197768-227111 GCA_007224835.1 Danionella cerebrum | reverse complement strand
CAAACTCAAGGATGTGGCCCGCCATGTAATTTAATGTGGCCCGCGAGAGCTTAAAAGTTTTGAGTGTCTAAAAAAAAAAAAAAACGAAAACAGAAAAAAACGAAAACAGAAAAAAACTTCATTCCCCACAATGCCTTTGGACTTAGCCAAAACTTTAGCGATGTGTTAGCGGAGAAATAATTGTAAATATAATGTTTATACTGTATATAATAGCATAAGCATCGTATTAGTAGTAGTAATACGTTTATTAATGTTAGATTAAACTGTTTTTTTTACCGTGTTTCGGTCCGTGATTCTTCTTCCACATTCGCGCAAATGCGTCTTTTCTTCCCTATTTCCTCGCATTCTTCCACCATTTTTGGCACACTAAACTGTTGGATTTCAGTACCAAAACACTTGTAAATAGTGAAAGAAGATGTTTATACCATCATCAGAGCCCCTGTGAGTTGTGAAACACAAACAGCAACAGTAGGGGGCGTGTCACCGTCTCAATCACAGTCATATGTAATAAAAGTTTTTATACACATGGTTTATTCCCAACAATGTTTTTCAATATACTTATAGTGCAATTTTTGACATTATATTATACTGCTTTAAAACTGCTCTTGATTCCAACAACATATGGCTTCATTCATTTATTTTTATCTTTTGCTAAGGTCTTCAGCTGGACAGGAACTACTCTACAATATTCCACAGCTGAAAAAAAAAACACCTGGACCTTTTTAAATAAAACAACCTGTAAAATCGACACTGAAATGCGTATTCAGACGTTTTGTGTTGATGCACATTAGGTTGAGGATTTCTGTAAACTCAAAAATCTTGTTGCTGTACATTTATAGTTGTTTATAAAGAGAAACTTGATGAAAATTCAAATCCTTTTTTTTATTTTTTTGTTTTATTTCCTCTGAAAAGAAAAATGGCAAAAAAATTCATTCAACTAAGATGGACATGGTGTGACCAATGTCCTGTTTTTACTTAACTGGAATCCAAAGACTACAGGTATTTGTAAGCTGGCAGGAGTTGGATAGGAGTGGGAGTAATTTTGAGTGGGAGTGGGATGGGACCAGGAGTCAATTCTACAGAAGTGGGACAGGACAGGATTTATTTTTTACTCTGGTCCAGGATTGGGATGGGACAGGAGTGAAAATCCACTCCTGTGTCATGCTCTACTCCACATCTCTCACTTGGACAGTTTGATCCTTCATTAATGGAGTTATGTGGGTTTTCATAAGCTGACCAAAAACAAAAGGATTTATATTAGAATAACAAGCATACAATTGTTTCTGACAACTGAATTGTCACTTGAATAAGTTATAAATAATGAGTTATCTAACATTAAGGAGTAGTTACATTTATTTTACATTGTTTTACATTTATAAGTTACATCTGGCCCTTTGAGGACAGCCATTATGCTAATGTAGCCCTCGGTGAAAATGAGTTTGACACCCCTGATGTACTGAATCGAAACCTACCATGCTTGTCGGGTCTACCTAAAAAATGGCCGGCAAAACAACAAATCGCCGACTTTTTTCTTTTGTAGCAAATGAAAAGTGAATAGTTGTGCTTTTATGTCTTTTTCTCGTGGTAAACACGTTTTTGGACATGAGTAGCAGCTTGGATGTATTTTGTTCGTTGGACTGTTACGAGTACAATGGTATCAGACACTTGATGATTCAGTGTAGCTGTAGAGACATCATAAAAGGTAGGCGTCGCCATTTTGCTTTGTAAGGACTCTTTACAGAAATTGACTAACTGTTGTTGCTGTGGTGTGTTAAACCTGTATAATGCTTTATAAAGCCTGAAGAGAAATTCAGCTTTCAAATGATACATAGTTTATCAAACTTTACTTTTTTCTTATCGCAATTATGCGATCCTTCTCTAAGTGTCAATTTCTGGCCCGCGGGAGGACGGGCGTACCTGAAGAGTCCAGGCCGCGGAGCTGGCTGTGTATTCGGTGTATGTTGAGTCTGGCCGCGATCTCCTTGCCTTTCTCTATCCCAGCATTAGAACGGAGGGAACCGCTGGACTGAGGCGCCATCTTCGACGCAGAGGAGAACTTCTCCATGGTAACAGAAGTCTTCTCTGTGTCCTCCACTATACCCCTACACAACACACACAAACTCTCGGAGATCAAAACTGCGAAATCTACCTACAGTTTCGGGGAAGTTTGGGGAAAATGATCAGAAAAAAGTGTGTTTACAGCTTTAAAAATCATCCTCAGCGGAACGTTTTCACAGTTTTCCTGCCGATGTCAACCTTAGACAACATTTCTCGTGAACAAACCCTGGTTTTTGTCCCATCAGTAATCCGTAACGTTATGAGCCGCGATCAGATTATTGAACATCAGATGCACAGAGGAAGTTAATAACTGGCACTGTGTGTAGTGTTTGTTACGTCACAAACATCTCAAATATTCTATCTTTCTCTCAATAATAAACAGGCTTTTTGTTTAGAGATCAACTCTCTGAAAACAGTCGACTTAATTCTGTTTTCAACCATTTTAAGGGTTGTATTAAGGCGGGGGTTCTCAACTTTTTCACTTCGAGGCCCCTGAGATACGGGGTACCCCGAGATACGAATGCTTCAAGTTAAGAAATGTTCGAGATACAAAAGGTCTCACGGGAATTTTTTGCTTCGAGATACGAGGAAAAATTTGAGATACGAACAATAACAAACATTTCTGCTCTATTTTCCACTTGTTTGTCTCATGCCGCGCCTCCGCGTCCTTGTGCTCCTTTCTCCCTTTGAAGAAAGTGTACTTTAAGGAGCTGATACACCTTACAACACTTTAAATCAGTTTAAAATTGAGCGAAACATTACGTACAGATAACCAACAATGCAAAGGTTTTGTAAAAAAAAAAAAAAAAACATGGAAAGTGCTGTTCTGTAGTAGCACAAGTTAGTCCTCCTCCACCGACACATCGCCTCACTCTCAGGTAAGGTTTCACATTTGTGAACATATTACGTATTTTGCTTGTGTTTTATTATCATTTATTACCAGGGAAAGCAAGAACTGACAGAAAAAATATGTTAATTCAAATGTAAGTCGCTTTGGATAAAAGCGTCTGCCAAATGCATAAATGTAAATGTAAATGTAAACAATGTGTAGATTTAAGGATTGAAGAAACGTTTCTCTGGTTTTCCATTTTTTCATCTACTTATTCTGTTGTTTCTGAGAGCTGTTGCATGGATTAGGTGTTTCACATGTAAAACTTGCTTCGAGATACGAAATGTTCGAGAGGATTTCAAAGAGAAATGCCTGGTGCCTACGGTGAAACATGGTGGTGGTGGTGTCATTATGTGGCTCTGCATTTCATCAATGACATCATGAACTCAACAATCTTCTGCTCTATACTGAAGGAGAAGATGCTGCCATCATTCTGTGCACTTTTCCAACACGACAACGACCCAAAACACACGTCTACAGCTAGAGCTGCATTTCTGAAGAAGAACAAGGTGAAGGTGATCGAAGAATCCTCTGGATCTGAACCCAATTCTTTCACTAAATTTTGCAATTGACTCTTGGAATAAACTAAAGCAAGTTACAATCAATAAATAAATCACACAGCAATCCATAAACATATGACAATACCTGAAACTGACAACAAAATAAACACGGGAGCTTGATCACAGGTAGCATTAGACGAGACGTTACCTGTTCATCCGCAGCTGAGTCGCAATTCGATCAAAACACAAGGAGACCAGAGACACGTGCGTAACACTCTTGTTCGACGGAGAACCTTCTTCCACAGAAGCCTGAAGCACACACAGGTTCACCTACGAACACACGCACACAGGGTTATCCTCCGCTTGAGACACATCTCTCATTTTCACACAGAAGGACGCACCTTGGGCACGGTAACATTGGCCTGCAAACCTTTGATCTTCACATTGTCAGGTTTGATTGACAGGTCGGTTTGAGCATGTGATGCGCTCAGGGAACCCTCCGTTTTAGAGATTTTGTACTCTGTTTTGGATGCGCTCTGGGAAACAGAACATTCATCATGGTCGGGTTAGAACGAAGCGCGCCGTCGTGCTTCAGTGTCGGTATCGATTACTTACAGACTCGGAGACAGTAGATTTGCTGATCTGATAGACTTCATTGAGCACTTTCCCATGCAGGTCATCCAGGATTGATGCCGGATGGCGAATGCTGGCAAAGTGCACCATGGACTCAATGTATCTGTAACACACGACGAGAAAGAGCTTGCAAGAGCTGTGCCGTTGAGAAAACACTTTGTAAAAACAATTATTGGTTGCAGGGCCCGCTTTCCTGCATGAAAAAGCCTCACAGGCAGCTTTTATTTGGTGTAAATTGGTAACGCTGCAAAAATGGAAATATAAGCAATGCTGGAAAAGCTTAAATTTAGATTTAAAAATCTTGATTTTCTTCTTTTAAGCTAAATGATCCAGTTTAGACTTTTACGGTATAGATTATTTAGCTTGTTTTGAGAAAAGATTACATTTTTTTTTGCATTTATTACATTATGTGCTTGAATTAAAACAAAGCTCTTGATTTTGCCATTAAACCTAAAACTAGAATCTTAAAACAGGAAATGTCGACTCAACTGTTTCTTACCTCAAGAATATTACGGACGTAAAAAGACTAAGGAATCAATATTCTGATGTTAAAAAAACAAACAACAAAAAAAATAAAACAGAAAACTTTACAAAGGGGTGAGAAAAATTGGTCTTTAAACAAGGATAAAATGCTTGTGAAAAGGAATCTTAAAACAATGAAGAGAGACAAATACTGTTTTTCCTAAAAAATTATTTTATTATAATATTAAATGAATTTTTTATTATACAAAAGAAAACTAGTTTAATTTTAAGCTTTAATGTGTAGTTTTAACCCTTCGTCCCTGCACGAACTGGTGTGTCTACCAGTTATCACGTCCGTTTTTAATTGAAAAGGCAGTTAATGACGCCACACAGCTATTGATTAGATTTGAAATATATGTATAGGTTTCAAAAAGGTTATAGCTTTTGATATTTTTTGTTGTAAACAAACATTACAGGAGTTATGACATCATTTTCAATGTGTGCCATCTAGTGCTGAAAATAACGGTTAAACCTTGGAAGTACAAGACCTGTGATACGGCTTGTGTTCATCAAAGTTCAGACAAATTGTAACACAAAGGTGTAAGGTTTAGGAGAGGTTCACCTGTTTATTTTTGAAAATAAAACATAAAAACTGTTCAGCCAATGCAATCCGAGTTCCACTGGAATTAAATATTCTTAAAAAGTTAGAAAAACACTGTATAATTTTTGCTAATTTTGTTAACTGATGTATAATGTTCTAAACTATTGAAGACATCCATGAAACAACACAATCCGCTTCTGTCCGTTGTGGTATTATTTCACCTTGTCTGTCATATTAATGCAGGCACGACATTGTTAGAAAGAAATGCAACTAAATTTCACTTTTTCTGGATGAATGTGTGTATTATACAACCTTTCTTAAATTCCACTCTGTAGAAGAAGTAAAACAAGTCACATTTCATTCATATAATCTCTCCGATAAAGTTGGGAATATTGTTAATATATTGAAAAAAAACACAGACTCAACACGGCTTGGTGTGAGAGAAATGAGAGCAGTTATGACCTGTCTAGCGCCTCAGCGACTAAAGGAGTCAGGACCACATTGACGGCTCCTTTGACCTCAATGATGGCTGTGGTTCGAGTCTGGGCAAGAGGCTGTTCATCCGTCCAGTCCTCAGTCACCGTGTCCTCATCCGTGTTATCCATGGCCCGCTTGTCCAGTGGTGTGTACGGAGTGCTGCAGATTCAAATGAATGCTTTCGATCAAGAGCTCTGAAGCTGAAACTACTGAAGAGAATAGCATCACCTCACCTGTTTATGTCCCCCATGAGCTGAACGCCTCGGTCTAACAGAGAGTTTGCAGACAAACCAGCCTTCACCATCTGAAAAACATCAAGGATGCAATCAGAATTAAAGCTGCAAGCACAAATCCAAGGGTTCTCGCACCTCCAGCATCATTGCATCTACGTGGCCAGTTTGCTGCAGCATGCACCATGACCAATCCCGAGTTAGGATGTGTGTTCAAGCTAGAGTTTCTGGTCAAGCAAATTAAATAATAAACAACATATCATAAAGTGTCATGGCCCCCAGGTGGCGCTGTGAATGAGAACATTTTTGTTATTATTTTGTCCAAAGCTCTTGTCATATTTGTGATTATTGATAGAACAAAGTATCTTATCAATGTTAAATATCCGTTTTTCCTTTGACCACCTGATGGCGCTATAACTGAGAGAGTATGTTGTGGATGTGTTCAGACATGAACTGTTAGCATAGCTGGTAAATTTGGGAGTTATCAGACATTGTATGGCTGAGTTATAACAACTTCCCCTTTATGGCGAAATGTCGACCTTCGCCGTGCGTACGTAGATTAACGAAGTCAACATCTAAAAGTAACATTTTTATTATTTTGCTAAATAATTTAGGATTTTGTTCTAGGTCTTGGTCCCTTACATAAGTGTTACAAATTTCATACACCGCTTGAAATATGTATAAAAACAGCAGTTGAATAGATATTAAATGTGGCCACTATGTGGCGCTACAACCGACGCTGTAGGTTGCTACAGTGCTGTGTTCAGGCGTGGACTATTAACAGATAATTCAAGTTTGATCACGATCAGAGACTGCATGGACGAGTTACAACAACTTCCTGTTTCATGGCGAAAGATCGAAATTCAAAAGACAGATTTGAACCGTTCAACGAATTAAAAAAAAACCTTCATGATTTAACATCCCATTTACCTTATGAAAAGACAGATCGACTTTGGTGGTAAAAGGAAAACAATCTCAAGAAGGAGTTAAAATACAAGCCATGGAATTATACTAAATTTTATAAGACATTTTAATAGTAAATTTAAAAAGTCTACTTCTTGTTGGTTTTGGAAACTCTGTCCAATTTACTTTTTTGTAGGTCTTAGAGTGTTCCAAATTCAACATGAGCTTTAAACAAAGCTTGAAGCAGTAGTAAAAAAAAAAAAAACAACAGAAAAGTTTCATTTTGCTAAGACAAACTGTTAGCGCACCATGAAACCTGTTAGATGGCGCTATAGAGGCATTTTGCCAGGTCGACTTTCTGTGAGTGGATTTCTGTAAATTCTGTGGCCAGAGGTGGTGGGAGGGGCAGTAATGTCACGTTTTAACTAAATATTTGGTGTAATGCCACCTCGTATCAGCGACACAAAGTGATTTAAACTTTGCATATCACACACCTCTACCCAGGATTTGTTGGGCGCTATTTATTTACCGTTTCCTGTACAAAGTTGCTATGAAAATGCGGGATGAGCGCCACCAAGTGTCTCTTTTACGTCGTACTTGCGTCATCAAAGGACCCAGCTTTCATTGGTTGTTCTCTTTGCGAAAAACAGTGCAACATGGCTGTGCAAAACTCTTTTTCATTGACACCACTCGTATCAGAAAACTTTATACCGAAAAATCTGATCGATGTGTAAAGAGCTTTGTTACACTTTGTATGAAACACTCTTTTAAAAAAAACTCAAAAGCTTAGTACACAAACATACTTAAAATATCATTATGAAAAGCAAAACATGAATTAAACCCTAAGCTTTAGAGAACATTACTGATAGAAGAAACATCACCTTGAAGCAGGGGATAGACAACTGGTCAAAGGAAGAAGAGCTCTCCTCGCTAGTGGGCGTGTCGAGGTCAAGCGGGCGATGTAGCGATGACTTTGATGTTCTCTTATTGGTTGGCTGTTTAACAGACCAGTTTGACACGTGATAATGTGCGAGATAGCTTTGGTAACAAGCCATTAAATGTGGATGTGTAGTCAGCAGGCCAGGCTCCGCCTTCTCTGTTTCAATTGAGCCTTCCTCCTCCAATCCCAGAGCAGAGACAAACGATGCTTGGGAGGTATGGCTGGGCAGCAGAGGGGTGCGGGTCTCTGCGATTGACAGAGGTCCTTCCACGCTATGATAAATGGATGTTCTGCTTCGCTCAGTGTAAGGCTGCGTCTGCTGTCTTCGTCTGCGCTTCCTCCCTGGATAGGTGCCTGGACCCTCATCGCTACTTATAGGCTCAAACTCCTCATTAGCGCTAAAGTAGGCTTCACTGTCAGCTACCGACATTGAGGAATCAACTGAGCGGTACTGATGGAATGTGTTCGAATCTGCTGACGGGGTGAAAGGAAATGAACCGTAGCTTCTTCTCTGCCTCGGGGAGTCTAAAACGTTCTCATCACTGCGGGAAACTTCACTGCTGAACTGCACACCGACAGAAGGCAGGACTTTCTCCACAAAGACAGCTGCTGATAGGCTTTTGGTGCTGCCGAGACGAGCTGATTGGACTGAGGCTTGGCGTTTTAATGGAGAGCGGAGAGGGGAACGCAATGGTGGACCTTCGGGCCCCATGGGTCCATCGGTTGCGACGTTCATTAACCTGTAAAACAAAGCGAGGGTCACCTTTGAAGACCAGTAGATAGATAACTGCTACTGTTCAAAATACACGCAGGCAACTTTGTGTTTTCCAAGAACAGTCACTTTTTTTTTTTACCACATGAGACGTAAAAAAGTAAAATATAGTCGAGGCAATGACCAGGATAAAAAATATTATTTATTTGAAATAATACAAATTTTTTCCTTAAAAAAATTATGGAAGCCTCCACTTGCAGCAATTACAGCATTGCAGACCTTTGGCTTCTAGCTGTTCGTTTTTTGAGGTAATCTGGAGAAATTTCAGCCCATGCTTCTAGAAGATCCTCCCAGAAGTTGGATTGGGTGTATGGGCACTTTCAGAACAGCTTCCTTGTTGCAACATCTCTAAAGATTGGCAACAAGAGAGCTTCAAAACAACTCTTAGACGAGCTGAAAACAATGACCGTTGAACATCATGGTTTAGCAGAAGGATACAGAAAGCTGTTTCAGAGATTTAAGCTCTCGGTTTGGCAGAGCAAGAGAAATCTCAGATAATCTCAGAGGAGCAGGATAGTGAGAAGAGTCATGAACAACCCACAGACCAGCTACAAAGACCTACAAAATCAACTTGCTGCAGATGGTGTGGGTAAACAATATAGATTCTCCGTCAGTTTAACGCAACAATATCGATTCGGGAAGAATCGATTCTTAATGCGTGTGCTTCGCGTAAGAGGATATGAATATTCACCTCTCTTTAAAAGAAACAACTATGTGCACCCTTATTATTAATGTAGATGTGTATTTCAGTAATAAACCAAAGTGGGAGAGTTTCAGTTACCAGCATTTATATCAAAATATGAATACCATGTCTGCAAAACTAAGATTTTAAGTGAAATATTTATAGCTAATCAATATTGAATCGAAAATAAAAATCGTAATCGAAAGCATAAAATTAAAAATTGAACACAATACCCGGCCCTAATGGACAAGTAATGGAGAAAAAGCCTTTTCTCTGCACACCTCACCCTCAAACAGTGTCGCTTGAGTTTATAGCGTCATAGAACGTTGTTCTGGAATGAACATCTGAATATTATTGAACATTTATGGTGTAATTTAAAGCGGGCAGTCCATGCTCAGAAAGCATCAAACCTGACTGAAAAGGAAATGTTTTCTAAAGAAGAATAGTCCAAAAACATCTCCCAGAATCCAGATTCTAACTGGAAGAAGCTAATGAACTGAGGCAGTAAATTCTGCAAAAAGATTTTGAGGTAATTTTTCATTTGTGAAATCATATACATTTTATTTAAAAATTCTCAAATATCACTGCGTGTGGCTCCTATCTGATTTACCACTGTATTCGGTTGTGTATATTTAACATAATATAATATCCACAAAGATAATCCACCTCAATTTAATGTTTTATTAATGTTAAAAACAATGAGTTAATAAAACTGGTGTAAAATACACAATTTTTTTTTGTTTCACCTCTTTTCACTAAAGACCTATACAAAATGCTAATAAAAGGTTGAAACAAAGCATGTGACTGGAGCATTGTGGTCTGACTCACTCTGTTGAAGGGGAGGGGCTTTCTCGTTCACCAGCCAATAGCGGCAGGGCAGCACTTGAGGAGGAGTTTTCTTCAGAGGAAGAGGCGGAACTGTGAGAGCGCTGAGGAACGTGTAGACTGAGATGCTGCTGTCCACGTCTCTCCAAGTCCACCATCGGTGCTGGAGAACATGTGTCTCTCCGAACACCAACACTTTTAGCTGTCAATCAAAAATTGCATAAGCACAACACCCTCAACATACATGCAGCATAAGGACTTGGAAAACACACCATCAGACAGTTTAGGAGTTTCCTTGGTGACGATCCATAGTCCTGGATGTAGCAATGATTGGCCGTAGGACATATCGGCTTCTGCGTTGATGCTAGAGAAGGCGGAGCTTGAAGGGGGAGTGATTTCCTCCAAACGGAAGAAGTCCAGACCAACGGTGGAAGCACCGAAAAAACGGCATCCACCAAGGCAGCCACAACGGTTCCGACTTCGCTTGTATTTTTCTTCAGGCCAAAGAAACCAAAGTCTACATAACACATGAGACATAACAATTATAATAAATTTACCTGCAAAACATGTATGGTGATATACAAAACGCACAAAAATATGAAAATGCATAAAAACTGGGAGATACAGAAACCAATAATCAAGAAACATTGAGCTGTCCAGCTAGAGGATCTTAAGTTGTTTGCACAGTAGGCAAGGATTGGCATTGAGGTCATCAGGTGGGCACCCTCCTTACTCAATGTTTAACTGCTTGAGGTGTCAAGACCGCTCTAGAAACTTGATGGTGCATCCATCTTCCCTAGGGGTGTAACAGTTCACAGGGATGTATTGAACCGTTTCGGTGCGGCCTGTTCGGTTCGGTACACTTGCGTACCATTTCGGTATATTTTTTAAATTAAATAATATAAATTTATTATTAGCGTGATATTAAGCGCAGCGGAACAATGTTCCTAGGCGAGTTTCCGCACGGACGCTATTAAGTGAAGCACAGTTGAGCTGCATGAGTAACTGTGAGAAATAATAACAGCGAAAGAGAAGCCAGAGCTTGAAGACCCTCCCACCTCACTACGGTCTCCTGTTTGGGAACACTTTGGCTTCTCTGTTAAAATACATAACGGGGATAGACGAGTGGATAAATTTAAAGTTGTATGCCGACATTGTTCCACGGAGATCGGGCAGGCAACACATCAACATTTTCTACTGCTGGAGATATTGTCACTGCAACCAGATCTGTGCTCTCTTCAGAAAATATAGGATAGGTTAATCTTTTTAGCCTAAAACTTAAAACTTGAATAGTTAGTTTTGGTCCTAACTAGTTGCAGTATTTAATGTTTTATTTAAAAAATATGCAATTTATTTAAAATATCACCCAAATGTGTCACTTTTGTTTATTTTATGCAAGAATTCTATTGTGTATTGGCAGATTTTCAAAATAAAGAATATGTAAGTTCTTATTGTTTTGTACCAAAAATTAACCGAACCGAGCTCTCCAAGACACTGTACCGAACCGAATATGATTTTAGCGAACCGTTACACCCCATATCTTCCCTGGTTCTCCATCCTTGACGCAATACTTTCCATCTCCCTGGGGGACTTCTCAGAGAACCAGGACCAAGTGTGACCTTCCACTTTGCCCAAAGATGAGTTTTTTTTAGCTGCACTTGATATGGAGTGGATGGAGCAAATTGGTACACTACCTCTACTTGGAAAACTATAGTTTGGAAACATTTTGGGATGCTTAAGCAGCTACGTACGAATTTTGTACTTTTTTCTTTTATAGGCATCTCCATTCCATTCTCCCAAGCAACTGTTAACTGCACAATACCAGCATTGTTGGTGGGGAACCATAAGACTATGTCTGTGGGAAAAAGAAGCTTCTTATCCAGGGCTACTTTTAATGTATATTGAACAATCAAACAGTCTTATTCTTTATCTTCAAACTAGATGGTTAAGGTTTGCACGGAAACGTTGGCTTGTACTTATGTCGTTTAAAACAATTTAAATTTTGGCAATGTCAAAATAAGTAACATAAACCAAATCAGGTCTCTATAATTTTTACAATATGATAAAGAGTTACCATATTGGTTGCTATGGTAAACAATCCGGTTGCTATGGAAGGGTCAGTGACAATATAATGTGCCCTCATGTCAGAACAAGTAAAATGAACCAACCCCCATGGCTGTATAATTTCCCAAAGCTGAATTAGATATGTTTAATTAGTTGCTATGGTAAACAGTCTGGTTGCTACGGTGGGGTATGTGGCATAATATAATGTTTCTTGAGTCAATACAAAAAAAAATAAACCAACCATTATAAACCATAATTTTCCAAAGCTGAGATAGATATGCCAAATTGGTTGCTATGGTAACACTCTTGTTGCTATGGACGGGTCAGTGATAATTTAATGTTGCCCATGTCAATATAAGTTATATAAACCAACACCATGTCTGTATCATTTTCCAAAGCTGAGATAGAGATATTCCAAATTGGTTGCTATGCTAACAGTCTGGTTGCTATGGAGGGATCAGCTTAGGACAGCTTAGGTAAGTAGAAGATAAAAGCTACAACATGCACCTCTTTGTTTTCTTGTCATGAAGCTCCAGGAACAGCTTCTGAACCTCATATTTGGCTGGATGGTCGGCAGCCAATGCCATATCAGCTGTGATGAGGTTAAAGGTCACAGAGCCGGCTTCCAGCCAATGAGAGCGCCGGAGGAGAGGAGGAGGCAAACCAAGTCTCGCTACTTCCTGTTGCTCAACAAACTGAACAATCACGACATCTTGAAGAACGGCACTGATGCCTTCACTGACGGCAGCTGTGTGGAGGTTACACGTGGCCAGTCGCAAGGCTCCGGTCTGACGAGAAATCAAACAAACACTAGGAATCAATGAGGTTTCTACAGAGTTTTGGAAATTCATTTTATTCTATCTAGTCTAGATAAAATCGGCCAGCCCTAATTTAAAAAACAAAAATTAAAGGTGGGTCCAAACTTGGTAATGCGTTTGATAATCCACAGACTAACCTTAACATTGGCCGCACAGCCGTGTTCAACAATGAAAATCTGAGCTCCATCGACAGTCAGACGCGTCATGGTGTACTTCAGATCCTCCGACGTGCGACAGGGACCAGGCAGGCCTGCATGCTACACACACACACACACACAGTTGCACAGTCATTTTAATAGTGATGCAAGAACAGGTGTGTGCGTGTGTGTGTGTGTGTGTGTGTGTGTGTGTGTGTGTGTCTGTACCTTGACATCACAGACTCTGCGATCAACTCCATGCTGGCAGGTGACAGATGGTTTTGGCTGCTCTAGCTGGAACTCTCGGGACATAACATGAAACACAAAGCTCTCGCCCCACTCCAGGAGAGACGCACACTGCAACACAAACGCTGCCAGATCAGATCTGCTCCAGCAACTATAAACAAGCACTGATGCATGCTGAAGGGAGACTTCAAGAGCCATTCATTCATCGGCTAAAGTCTCTTTCAGTGACGCGTGCAGCAGTTTTAATCTGGTAAAATAATGGGAGCACAAGGGAAGTCGTTATTGATCCCAGAGGAAATTACTTTTTCCAGAGGCTGCCACAGACTTAAAGAATGCAAAAAATCAAGGAGAAGCCAGATATGACGACGACGAATAAAAGTAATTGATTTAATTCAAGGGCAACTTTCATGACACTCAAGGTCACCGTTGCACATGAAAAAGAATGAGTGTTCAAAAAAGAAATTTAAATTCAAAACAACATATCAGGCCAGCCGGTGGCATAGTCAGTATAGGCAAATGCTAAGGGCACGGTGCATCCAGGGGGCGCCAAAAATGGAGGAAGAAAAAAGTGCCTTAAAGGAGATTTGGTATTATGTCTTCAGAAAACAATAAGCCCACATTAGGTTAACTGCATTGCAAAGCTTATTTAGTAGTAATACTAATAAAAATAATGAAAAATATAACTGCAAGCAGTGATACGAGACCAAATGGCCAACGGAAAAAAAGAGGCAAAAGAAGAACAAGGGTAAAAATTCCAGTACAAAAGTAAAAATCTACATAAACCAACTCAGCATGATGCTCAGAACATATTAAGATCAGTTTTAGATTTTGGAGAAAGCGATAGAGTGTTAGACGCCAAAAAAAGCCATTTTCACATCTCCCAACCACTAGGGGGCACTATGCAGAAACTCTGCAGACAATCTCAGAGCATGGTTATTATATAATCCACCAATCTTGGTTTCCATACACTAGAGCATTAAAGAGGCTTATGAACATTTCAGCGAGGGATGCTTTAAGACTGATCGCCAATTACTCTGAAGCCATTCGATGAATCAAAATTCTTTTGGTAAACTTTGGTCAGCTAGGTCTGTAGATGATATGGCACAGGTTTTGTGGAAATGGGATGAATGGTCTAGGACCAGTTGTACGATTAGTAAAGATGGCAGCTATTTGGATAATTGGAACATGAAATCATGGGACTCAAAGGAATTGGCATGAGCCAAAAAAACATAATAAAAGGCAATTTTCCAGACCACGCAACACATTTCAAAAGTTGTTACCAATTTTGACTTTTGAATAGTTTTCAATTCCTTTTAGCACATAGTGACCAATGTGCACATCAAGTTTTGTAAATAGAGAGAGATTTGGAAAAAAAACTAAAATTTTTGACAAAAAACATAATGGCTGACTTCCAAAATGACTTCCATCATTTAATTCTAAAGATCATTTATGCCTTTTCTCTCCTCGAAATAACGTTATTGATTTAAAAGGGGGCATTAACAAGTAATGTTTCAAAATACAGTGGTAACCGTTTGCGTTTGGCGTTTGGCATATAATTGTTCTTAAACTGCTGTTAACTTTTACACAGTTGGTGCGTCTTATATGCCGGTGCATATTATATTGTGAAAAAATATGGTACATTTAACTTTCTCTAGATATATTTCACAAATTACTAACACAAACACGGTTTCAAGGACAAGCGCAGACAAATGGAGAAACACTTCTGAGAACGCGCCACTGGGTTTCTCTAAGTTGCGCTACAGAACAGCACTTTCCACATTATAAACGTTATTTTTTTACGACACCTTGACTCTAACATTTGTTATAGCACATTATTAGTAATCTATACATAATGTTTCGCTGTGTTATTGAAGTGTTTTGAAGCGCATCAGACCCTTTTTGTACTGGGAGATAGGAGCACAAGAACCCGGAAGCGCTACGCAACGTCATACACACAAGCGGAAAATTGTAGTTGTTCATATCTCAAAATTTTCTTCACATTTCGAAGCAAAAAATTTCCCGCGAGACCTTTCGTATCTCGAACATTTCGTAACTCGAAGCATTCGTATCTCGGGGTACCACTGTATATTATTGTTTTGCGACCGGTGCTAAATTACAGCTTCTGTTTTCAACTAAGCATGAGGAGTGGATTTCAAAAAGGTTTGATATTTCAAGTTAGTGAGGACAAATGCTAATTGCAGCCCTGGTCTGAAATAGAGAGTTACCTGTGGTACACTGACTCTTCCCGTCAGAGCTCCAGCCTGAACATCAATGAGCCAAGCATATTCGAGAGTGTCACTGCCCACAGGCAAACCCTCCGCTGAGAACATCGCATGTGCTCTCATCTGCAAACCGGAGAGGCTCAGATGCCCATCTCGCAACACAGCATCCACCGCAGGCCGCTAGATACATAAAAAAACACAAGACAGATGGAAGATCCAAGATATCCCCTGCACTTTAAATACCAGTGCCTGAGAGAATACCAGTGATGTCACTTCCTCTCTCTCACCTGATAGTTATCACTGATAAACAGATGGATGGGTGAAAGAACAAGCTGCAGCATGGTCTCCTTGTAACCCTTCTTCATCTCGAAGCACAGCCGCTCCATGAAACCTGTGGGACCCTCTGGACCATCACTGCTACAGTGCTAGAGAATAACAACAGAAATGTTCAGGTTTTAAAGAGATCATACAACCAAGAAGGTTCAAGGGATGTTCATGATTTATAAAAAAAAAAACCCAACATCACGGTTAAACGGAGAAGTCCTTCGATGGAGTAGACACTAAAATCTGTTTAACTGAGAAAAAAAAAAGTTTAAAAAATGAGCAGATATTAATTGGCTTTAACGTAACTATCAATAACAGCGTAAAATAAGACCATAAATGTCTACATTGAGTATATATTAAAAGCTAATAAAAAGAATAGACATTAAGCGCCTTTCGATAAAGAATGAACTACATATTGAATGCAATTGACTAGACATTAAAAAGAGTTAAACTAACTAGACATTAATAGCTTAAAACCTATTTGCATCTATTAGGGGTAGACTTTAAAAGCACTTCATTGGTGAAGACTAAAGAAGCTTTAAAACGGAGTAGATTTTAAATGAAATATACATTAAAAGCTATTACGCATTAAACACAGTTAATTTTACTAGACATTAAAAGCCATCTATCTAAAACAATTGCCCAAAAGGAGTCTATTATTGACTATTAGAGGCATTAAAAAGCCTTTAAATGGAGAAGATGATAAACACAATTAAACTGACTAGACATTACCCATTAAACTACCTAGTAACTAAAGGTTTAAAAGGAAGCAATTTTTACCTAAATTTAGTAGATATTGAAAGCCTTTACATTAAAAAGACATTAAAAGCTATAAAATGGAGTGGGCATTAAAAACAACTGATTTGACATTAATGGGGTAGACATTAAAGGCCTTTAAATGGAGTAGACATTAAAAGCTTTAAAATTGATTTTACATTACGTGCAATTAAGCTGATTGGACATCGAAAGCCTTTAAAGTAATTAGACATGACAAGCATGATGAGGCTTCTTACAACCTAAAATGTGGCTTTAATGTCTAAAAGTGGCTTTAGACAATAAATGCCGGTATGCTGCGTAAACATTAAAATATACCAACAATTCCATTTCCTGTTCCAGTTCTAGCTCATCTGCTCAACTAGAAGAACTTAATGAAAACAAGGATTAATTAAACCCCGCCTGCAGGGAGAGCACTGACCGTTGGAAGGCGTCCGTGAACTTTGTGCAGATTGATGAGTACGGTGATCTCCCAGGGCCGCAGAGACAGAGGGTGTGGTGGATCCTTAGGGGTTTTGTCTTCCAGACCCACACCGGTCCAACCAGAGGAAGAAGAGCAAGAGCTCACCACAGGACTGGACAGAGACTCCTCGAAGTCCGTGTACATGTCGTCTTCTCCAAAGTAGTTCTCCTGCAAAGATCAGTCCAAAAACAAATGAAGAAAAACATTTAATTAGCAAAATGGATTGGTTACCAAGGCAGAATTTTGGTTGTTATGGAGGAATCAGTGATCTCATACAAAGTTCCCGTGCCAATACGAGCAATACAAACCAACCCTCAAATCAGTAGCTGAAATAGTGACATGCCAAAATGGTTGCTATGGTAAACAGTCTTGTTGCTATGGAGGGGACATTATAATATTTCCTTTGTCACTACAAGTTTTATAAACCAACCCTCATGTCCTGATTGTTTACCAAAGCTGAGATAGAGTTCATAAAATTAAGTTGCTAGGGTAAACACGTTGGTTGCTAGGGAGCCATTAGTGCAGTCTATTGTGTTACTATGATTAGCATAAACAAACCGCAATTTCTCTATGACGATTTCTTTGTCGCAATTTCTCATTCATGCTACTATAAAAATAAACTATTACTCTATGAGTATTCAAAAGATTAGTCTGCTTATTCTTCAATTAGGTTAGTAGCAATCCTATATAAACCATATATTAACAATAGAGTAAAAAATGCGTTGTTGTTTTTTTTTTTCTAAATACATGCACACGGGTGAATCCCCGTAAAGACTAACCTTGATGGAAACCAGTGCTCTAAGCAGTGGGCCATAAAGGGTGATGTGAGAGTCTGGACTCAGTTCCATCTCCACATGTAAACAGTCTGGTGGCAGTAAGCTTGGGTCAGAGGACACTCGAGGTGGAGGAGGCACAGGAGGAGCTAGTTCTGGAGGTCTCAGAGCTGACAGCATGGACTCTTCAATTTCTGACACTGTAAAAATGGTAAAGAGATTGTGAAATGTACAAAAGAAACGCACGGCACGGATAACACCGTTCAGAGCACAGCAACTGCTTCATCGTGCGGTTTTGTAATTAAAAATCTAAATTGAAAATCTAAAACTCTTTTAAATTAGCATTATACAAGTAAAACATTAAAAATCTTTAAAAATATTTATTGAACTAACTTTAAAAAGGAGGCCCCAGATGAGTGCCCTATGTAGAAACGAGCCCATCTCGATTGTTTCACTTGTGATGTCTCTTTCGAATAACATCATTAATTGATTTAAATAGAGTATAGCTTAAAAGTCTTTAAATGGAATAGACAAAAAAATCCATTGAAAACAGTAGAAATTTTAAATGCCTTTAAATGCAGTACACATTAAAGGGAGTAGACATTAAAAGCCTTTAAATAAAGCAGACACTAAAAGCTTTAAAATGGACCATAAAAGCCATTAAATAAATTAGACCTTAAAAGCCATTAAATGCAGTAGACGTTAAAAGCTTTTAAATGGACCTTAAAAGCCTTTAAATGGACTAGACCTTAAAAGACATTAAATGGACTAGACCTTAAAAGACATTAAATGCAGTAAATGTTAACAGGCATTAAGTGCAGTAGACGTTAAAAGCGTTTAAATGGAGTAGACTTTAAAATCCTTTAAATAAAGCAGACACTAAGAGCTTTTGAATCGACAATAAAAGCTTTTAAATGGAGTAGACCTTAAAAACCATTAAATTTAGTAAATGCTATAGACGATAAATGGAGCAGACCTCAAAAGCCTTTAAATGAAGCAGACACTAAAAGCTTTTAAATGGACAAGACCTTAATTCCTTTAAATGGAAGAGAAAATAAAATCCATTAAATGCAGTAAATGTTAACAGGCATTAAGTGCAGTAGACGTTAAAAGCGTTTAAATGGAGTAGACCTTAAAATCCTTTAAATAAAGCAGACACTAAGAGCTTTTAAATCGACAATAAAAGCCTTTAAATGAAGTAGACCTTAAAAGCCATTAAATGTAGTAAATGTTAACAGGCATTAAGTGCAGTAAGCATTTAAATGGAGTAGACATTAAAAGGCATCATTCACTCGGAGTGACGCAGGAGATTATTTCTCTTTACGCTCGTCCGGTTGGAAGCTTATTGAAATACATCATGTAATCATACGTAGTTTAGTCTGTGATTATTTACGAAACGTGTCATTAAAGCACTCACAAGATTGCTTCAGCTGCTGTTCAGATTTCTGGGGGTAGATGGGATGCCAGGTATAGTCTATAATCAACATGAAGTTCGGAACACTCCAGCAGTCCACCCAACCGTTCCTGCAAACAAAGCCGTCAGTGAGGAGGCAGAGGAGATGACGGATGAATCGAGAGAAACAGTGCACCCTCACTCAGACTGAGTCATGTTCCTCCACCGCGGTTTGCTGTTTTTTGGAGCTGCCCCTTGCCCTTCTGGAATATTGTTGTCTGGGTGAGCCTTACAGTGCTGGTAATCTTTGGCAAGGGTGAGCAGAGGGTACCGGCTGGGGTGGCAATCGGGCAGACACAGGCGCATGTCCGTGTCCTCAGCCTAAGAAAGAGGGCTATGTTATTCAGGTTCCTGCTTTAAAAAAAACACACCATAAAAGTGGGTTTAAATGTTTGTAAAGTGTCGACTCACTCTCAAACAGAAACGTGTGTTACAGGTGCTCGGGACAAACTCGTGAAATGGCAAAGTGAAGTCAATATTCAGTGTTTCCCCACAGGCAGCAAGATATACTACAAGTGAAGAGATAAATGGGTTAAGAAAACTTTAATCATAGAAAAGATGTTCCCAAATTAAACTTTGTGTTATTCTGTAGTCCTAACGTTACACAACCTGGTACATTTTCTGATTTCTCTGCCATGTATCTGGAAATATGAATGATAATACAAAAAAAAATAAATAAAAATCCACTTATAGTTAGTGGTTGGGTCACATGCACAAAAACTGACGCAAAAGGGTTTGAGTGGAATTAATGTTTGTGTAGAAAAGGTTTCTGAGTATCGGGGCTTACAATACGCCAAACATCTCAGAGACAAGCTCCAAACAAAGTTATTTGGAGCGATGAGACCAAAATTTAACTTTTAAACGCTACATTTGAAGAGGTGTCAACAAGGCCTATGACGAACGGAACTGTGAAGCATGGAGGCGGGTCACTGATGTTCTTGGGATGATTGAGCTCTAAAGGCACAGAAAACTTGGTCACAGCATGTTCTCAAAGGATCCTGGAGAAAAATGTGCATCTTCTGCCTGGAAGCTGCTCATGGGACGTTACTAGACATTCCAACACCACGGCGATCCAAAACACAAGGCCACGCCCACTCGTCATTGGTTCCACCAGAACAAAGTGAAGGTTCTGGAGCGGATCTCAGTCTCCTGATCTCAATATCACTGAAGCACTGTGGGGAGAACTCAAATGTGCCGTTCATGCAAGAGTCCAAGAAGAATGTTCTGCTTTACTAACAGAGAAGATAAAGAACCTCATCCTAAACTACCTCAAGAGACTTCGGGCGGTCGTTGATGTTAAAGGGGAAAACAAAACATTATAATACATTTGACCTCCCCAAACCACTAACTATGAGTGTAAAAATGCTTTCCGTCATCATTCATATTTTCTGAAATATTGGCAAGAAAGCAATCATTTTGCCATGTAATCTTCTGAGCACAACTGAATAAAAAGGGTTTTAAATTCATTTTTAATACATTCTTGCTAAACAATTGTGCACATCTACCATAAGCATATATTTCATTCCATTCTCCAAAGGGTTCAGCTTCAACTTTTCTGGGCTTTCTGTGAGGTTCAGGAGTGTGATTAGACAAAACGCAGTTTTAGGTTTAAATTATTTCTTATTAAATTACTATATTAATTGAAATGAATTTGAACGGTGACCTTCCTGGAAGGAGTTTGCCTGTTCTCCCTGTGCTTGCGTGGGTTTCCTCCAGGTACTCCAGTTTTCCCCAGTATCCCAAAAACAAATGAATAATTTAAATTCCCCTTAGATGTGAATGTTGCCCTGGGATGGACTGGTGACCTGTCCAGGGTGTAGCACCACCTCTTGACCAATATGCGATGGAGCACCAGCAGACCCCCGTGACCCCGAAAAGGGAATGAATGAATTAATTAATTAATTTAATGTCAATTCAAGTTATAGATTCACAAACTTTGTAGAAATAGTGGAAATTATCCTCACCTAAATGTTTTATTTTATTATTTTTTAAATAAGTGAATGCTTGAGTCCCTGGTGGACTTTTGGACAACAATGAATAGAAGCCACAGCTGTGGACCAATACATGACCAAAATTTGTCAAAATGGAGCTACACATGTGTTTTCTGCAGTGATTTTTTTATAAGACAATGTCCAGGCGGGCACCAGTGGCACCAAATTGGCACTTGGTAACCAAATGAACAAATTGATGATTTTTTTAAACAAATCAATACCACTAGATAAACTACTCAATAATAAAAAATCATTTTAAAGAAAATGCAAACAATGAAAAAATAACAAAATATGTAAAACAGTGTGATTTGTGCAGCCACTCATTAAAACAATCTGAATCTCCTCTAAAATGTCTTCAAAACGATCAAATATCTCCCTAGATGCCATTGTGTTACTAACAGTAACAGATAAACATGCCTTATCCCCCGGAAAAACAGTTTTTGCTCTGCGCTCTGCTCACCGGTGTGCGAAAAGATGGCCGACTGGAAGCATCTGCTCTCTTCACGCAGTCACTTTATCTCGTGTTTGTAAACAGAACTATGCTAACCTATACATCGCTGGAAAGCTCGTATCATTGGCTAAATGACCAGTCAATCTGCTTTTTTTTCTTTTGTAGCAAATGAAAAGTGAATAGTTGTGCTTTTATGTCTTTTTCTCGTGGTAAACACGTTTTTGGACATGAGTAGCAGCTTGGATGTATTTTGTTCGTTGGACTGTTACAAGTACAATGGTATCAGACACTCGATGATTCAGTGTAGCTGTAGAGACATCATAAAAGGTAGGCGTCGCCATTTTGCTTTGTTAGGACTCTTTACAGAAATTGACTAACTGTTGTTGCTGTGGTGTGTTAAACCTGTATAACGCTTTATAACGCCTGAATCATGAGGAATTCAGCTTTCAAACGATACATAGTTTATCAAACTTTACTTAAACATAGCGGGTGCAATCATGCGATCTTTCTCTAAGTGTCAACTTCCAGCCTCTTAAAACCCTTGCTTCTTACTTAAAAAGTCTTCTTACTTGCTTTAAGAACAAATATTCTTTTACACTTTATAAAATGTGCTTTTACTTTTCCAACTTTTATAATACAAGGGTGGTTAACAAAACACAAATCTCATTATCTGGGACACATTGAGATGAAAAAATGAGTATTTTTAACTGAACATATTTAAATGTTGTTCCTCTGACAAGATATGGCAAATGCAGCCAAAGTTGTTGTGTGTATATTAAGATCCCTACTTGGATTTTTGATCCAAACATGAAAAAATGTCATATTGCGTGACGTTCACAAATAACAAATACCAGCTATGTTAGTGGCGTTTAATGTAAATATCAATACAACACAAAGAAATTTGCATTAATGGGTTCTCAAGTCATTCTTTACCGTCGTCATAAGGTTTAAGACAACTTTTTTTGAAAATATTTTGAAAGATTTGCGGAGCGATGCCTCCTTTACATGATTTAGAAATTCCAAATTTTCACACGGATATCTAAAATACCAAAGAATTCATAATTAAAATGTTTGAGGAAGTGAGTTGAGGAACTCCCTACTCCATTTTCTCTCTATATAAAGACATAAAGTGATGTTTTGTCGTCACACAATATGAAAATTTAAGATAATGGTGCACCGAATAGTTCGAAAAAAGCATCTTTTCAACACAACGTCTAATAGAACATGCATATATCTGAAAATGTACGGGTCAGAAACATCATTTTTGAAGTAAAACAACACAAAAAAACACTGTCCTGAAATTACAACCTCTCGCACGATTCTGGATAAATTGAGAAACATTATATTTTATAGCTTAGATCATAATCCCGGAGATTTACCTTTGAACACTTGGTTTTAGCATATGATCATTAAATTAATAAGTACGCATTTCCTAAACACCGCTTTCAGTTCAAGCCAATAATCCTCAATCATGCCACGAGATCTGATATGTTTGATTGATATGTACATTGATATGTTTCTCTCCAGAGCTCGGATTGTCTCCTACCATTCTCTTGCTGTTTGGTGGAGCAGTCGATCCAGTTGTGCTGATTGGCTGCCCAGATCATCTCAAATTGATGGAAAAGCATTTTAAACTTCCACGAGTACGGAACGAACGAGTAGATGTCCGGTTCGCTGTCGCTGGCCCAGTCCTGGATTAGATCTGCAGGTCGAAATCAGTTCAGCACAGGCTTTCCAACCGCTAGCCAAAAGGTGAGGGAGAACGCTTACCGGTGAAGAAGTTTTTCTGAGCATAGATGAAGTGGTACGTGGCTTTGTAAACCTCCATTTCACACTGCCAGGACTGAGGCATGTTCCACACACGAGGGTAACTCGCTATTACATGGAACTGAGGAGATCATAACAACCGTTAGCATTCAGATGGTCCTACTTTTGAGACTTAACTATACGTTAAATCCAGAAAATCCAGATTAAAACAATTACACATTAATTTTCTCTTATAAATGGTCACCTTAAACATTGATTTGCCCAGTCTTTTCTATGTTCTCCCTGTGTAAAACTAGTTGTTGTGTTTTTTACATCCCAACTATTCTAAAGCACTGAATTGAGATCAATTGATCCCAGAGTGACTTCCTGTGTCAGGCTGAACAGCTGCATTATGGGATGTGTAGTTTGTGTGTTATTGAGAGAAACACAACCTCAGTTGTGTCTGTCTGTCCTGGTTTTGATGCTACAGTGTGTTAAACATGTGGATGGGTGCATATGCTGTACTCACAGCTAGCATCTCAGCCTCAAGCAGGGTTCTGTACTGCATGCTGCTGGTTGTATCAACATGCAATAATCTTCCTTTAACAGTTGGAGAATAACCTGGAAAAGCCAAAAAACAAAACATATAACTACAAAGAAATTGCGAGAGTTTTGTTGTGAAGGTGTCATTTGTTTACAGTAAGAGGTTCTCGTAAGAAGCCTGAATTGAAAAAAACAATGGTGGTTCCAGAATGGAAGGAATGTGATTAAGTGATCGATCGGTCAGTTTGAACCAGGGCTTGAAAACAAAATTAGACACCCTTAGAACACAGAGAAAAGCAGCTTAACCTAAATTAACACCCATTTCCCAAATCTATATTTATCTACAAAATACAGCAATTGGCATATAACAATAAAATATTCTTAGTTTTTAAATGATAGATATTCACGTTTGCTTTGGGAGGTTTAATCGTCACTTTGCTCATTTAAACACCTTTAAAATATATATTTTTTTCAAATACTTAACGAAGTACATTGTAAATAGTGTAATAGGCTAGCTAGCGTTAGCTAGAACATTATAAGTTTCATTTCTTCGTCTGCCTGTGGCTAATGTTTTAATATAAACAGATTTTCTACACAAACCTCTGGATATTACACTGAGACCCATATTTATGGTTACATACGAGCAAGTTTATCATGTCACGCAACTTTTCCTCTGTCAGCCGAGGTTTTCTAGCACTCAAACATATATCAATGGTGCTGAATTGGCTGCTGGGGACGTCACAGGATTTTTAGGTTAGTGTCACATGCTCCAGTTTCAGTTAATGAATGTCTGTTACCAGTACTGAAGAGAACAATAAAATAATGCTGTTAACTGGTGTTTCTGTTCAAATTAATTCCGTTTTCATTTTTTGCTTTTGTTGCTGGTAAAATGTAGTTAGTTTCCGGTTTTTGTTTCAGAGCCCTGGTTCAGCTTTCTTAATGCCCTGAAATCAGGTGACAAGCGTTTCTTATAAACGGCAACGCACACCCGAAAACACAAGTCCGCATTCAGTAAAATGAATAAAGATTACTGGGATTGCGGACATCGAGATCAAAAGAACTTCCTCTTTGATCTTTTTCAAGCTCCAATGTCCACACAACACACTGGCACTATTTCGTAAATATTAATCAAAGCCATCGCTCCGATGAGGGAATTTTCTGATTGACAGTTACCATTCTCCTCAACAGTCATGGGTATGTTGACCTCGAGGTAAGAACCTGCTCCAACATTCACATGGACCGCATTAGTCTCCTGTGAACCCAAAAGGATTATGTGTTAGAGACCAAACAAAGGATGTATTATTAAACAGATTGCTATACAAAGGAAAAGCAGATTGAAATGATCATACCCTGTTCTTGGTGAACAGCAGATCTATTGTTGCATCAGCTATGATGTTCATTCTCAATTCGAAGGCGAGGATCTGTCGTGGTTTGCCCGGCGTCGGAACATCGCTCACTTTCATTGGCTGATAGTCAGCAGGCAAGAAGAACTTCCACAAACTGTCTCTGTAGGAGTCAAATCCCAAAATATGGATTGGATTAAACAGTTTCAAATTATTGAACACAGTAGAGACATGAAGTTTTAATCTGTGTTCAACAAAAGATGTTGGGTGTTCGTAGAATCCCGCCTCTCCATACCGATAACCTGCTAATTATCTCATCAGCCATCAGTATCCCCTTCAGAATCACTGTAATTTAGCTTTAAAATTCAGTGTGCTGTCCTCTAAAGAACTGTACCTCAATTCTCAATCAACTGAACCGTTGAGGACACAGTGGACATGTTTCATTCATGAACCAATTGTAGTGCCATCTGCTTTTTTTGTGTGAAGAAAACATTCTCTAGCATTAAAATCTCTACCTCAAGGCAGAGAAGCAGGCATTGTTAACTTTAAAGAAACAGTGTTCCACCAGAAAGCATTTTAATGAGCTTTAAACAATGTCGGTTAGATATGGTTATAGGTTGAGGGGCCTCATTTATAAAGGTTGCGTATGTACAAAACTGGCCCAAAAAGTGTGTACTCCTCTTTTTGCGCAATGTTTCACATTTATTAAAACACAACTTCACATCAAAGTTTCACAAAAAAGTATTTGATAAAAATAGATGTGTCTTCATCACACCTTTTATCAAACCAATCTTGAAAATTACATTTAAAAATGCATAAGGCACCAATATACCTGTGAATTTGACAAGCGAAACTAAAAATATGAAAAAGATCATTTGGGTGAGATGAGGCTATAGTTATAATATCAAGTTGATGTGGTGTTAAGAATAAATGTGACTGCTAAACGTATAGATTGCCTTGACCCTTGTGCCTAAAAGTTACAAGATGGTACTGTTGGCGTTACTTTTTTATTTTGTCAAACAAATGCATATACAGACTAAATGGCGAGTACACATGTGACACACACTGAGCATACAAGAAGGAATACAGAACAAAACCTAAATTAGCAAATAAATAAAAAAGGAATCTAGGAATCCAAGAAGAGTTCAAGTTCTGCATTTGCAAAAGATTTACAGCATTTTTTATATAATATATATATATATATATATATATATATATATATATATATATATATATATATTTCACAGCATCAAAGAAATAAAAAAGTTCCTTCTTAGAGGTGACTGTTGCTGTTACTTGATGACAAATACGGAGAGAACGTGTATTTTGTCACCATAAAGATTTCTTGGCTAATGACGTGTGTGGCTAATAAGCCGATGTAGATTCCCGAGAGTGGTTCTCTTGAATTTATCTGCTGAATTCGGTCCAGCGCTTCATAGACAATTGCTATCCGGGACTACACCTCCCCTACAAGAATTTATTTCAACCTCCGCCATGATTCATAACTTCCAAACACAGGCAGAGAATGCTTGTCTAACTATACATGAATATTCATGAGCTGCATTGACTATATATGGTGTGGACAAGGCAGGTTTGGGGCGAAAACTCAAGCGGCAAAGGTTGATTGTCTGCGGGGGATGGGATTGTCTTAGTCTCTATGATGTTTATCTTTTATTTTTTCCTAAATGTTTCTCAGCCACTGTATAAGCACACAATAGTGTACAGCACGAGTACAAAAGATGTAAATTACCTCACCAATGGATCTTTGGTCATTTTATGTGCAAAAAATTCTCATCGCATGAAAAAATGCATGGAGCATGTGGAGGTGAGGCTTTATTATCCCTGCTGTTAAAATCTCATCTCTTGCATTGCTTCTCCAGTTACTGTTTGTAACATAAATGTAATAGATTTTAAAGTTTGCACGCAAACTTCGATGTTGGCTTGCGTTGGTACCGTTAATACCTTTTTTTTTAAATGTTGTCAATTCCGCAACAATAACATAATCCAACCCCCATGTCTCTATGATTCTCATATGCTGAGATAGGTACATGCAAAATTAGTTGCTATGGTAACTAGTCTGGTTGCTATGGAGGGGTAAGTGACCTAACATATTGTTCCCCATGTCAACACGAGTAAAATACACCAACCCCCATGTCTCTATGACTTTCGTAAGCTGAGATAGAGATACGCCATATTGGTTGCTATGGTAACAGTGTGGTTGCTATGGAGGGGTCGCTGACCTAATATATTGTTCCCCATATGAATACGAGTAAATTACAGCAACCCCCATGTCTCTATGATTTTCCTGAGCTGAGATAGGTACATGCAAAATTGGTTGCTATGGTAACCAGTCTGGTTGCTATGGAGGGGTCAGTGACCTAACACATTGTTCCCCATGTCAATACATCAACCCCCATGTCTCTATGACTTTCCAAAGCTGAGATAGAGCTGTGCCATATTGGTTGCTATGGTAACCAGTTTGGTTGCTATGGAGGGGTCGCAGACCTAATATATTGCTCCCCATATCTATACGGGTAAAATACAGCAACCCCCATCTCTATGATTTTCCTAAGCTGAGATAGAGACATGCCATATTGGTTGCCATGGTAACCAGTCTGGTTGCTATGGAGGTGTCATTAACATAATATAATGTTTCAGTTGTCAGTATGGGTGCAGCTTACCAGCCCCCAAGTCTCTAGCATTTTCCTAAGCTAAGATAGAGATGTGGCAATATAGTTGCTATGGTAAACAATTTGGTTGCTATGGAGGAGTTAGTGACATCATGTTGTAATCTACTTTCCATTTAGACTAATATAAAGCAACCCCCATGTCTCTACTGTGTTCCGTTTAGAAGATATTTGACATTGAAAGTTATGTCAAAAAGTGGGTGTGGTTTAATTAATTTATGTTAATTCACAAGCAATGATGGGCTGGATAAGTAATTTGCTTCCTTAATGCTTGTATGACTTTCCAGTGTCAATCAATTACAGAAGCTCTTTGACATTAGGATCTATGGGGTTCATGCTCCATTCATTTCAATGGGCCATTGAAAGTCAATGAGACACCTTTGACCTACTTATTTGAAATCAGCTTGCACCTGGAGTTATCAACTGCCAGATTTTCAAACGAGTCAGCTGACTCAACTGTCAGATTTTCAAACGACGGCAAATCTGCTGGAGAAAATCCGATTTCCATGCCTCAAACAAATAAAGATTATAGAAGAACCGTAAGACATATCGAAATGATTCTTTCTTTGTCAGAAGCAGAAGACCCTAACGAAGAGAATGCTGTAATTTTTGTGAAGGTGTGATTAGAAATAAAAAAATTATGGCGAGCTACAAATAGCCTTCATTTGATTCTGTGCAACTGCTCATTTTAGAGAAATCCATACCCTCAAACAAATAAACATTACGAAAGAATGAACAGAGGTATTGAAATATTTCTTTTACTGTTAGAATCCCAAGATTTTAAGGAAGAGAATGGTGTAAATTTTGTGAAGCTGTGATAAAGTGTGAATGATTTATGGCGAGTTAAAAATAGCCTGCGATTGAGATTTTAAACAGAATCCACCAGAATTTTTGAATGGAGGTGAATGGAGCAATTAAGTGCACTCCTTGTGGTTTAGGCCACCTGGAGTAAAAACCGTGTGTTTTTTAAAAATGAAAACAGCACCAACTGAAAGAGGACAAAAATCTCTACCATTTAGATATAAAATGTGTGTGTAAAGGTTAATTTTTAGTTGAGAAAACAGTGCAAGTAGCAACAAGACTGAGCTTGCTCAAAGTTAGAGTGAGCGATGACATCACCACTCTAGGGCTCCCATAGGGAATGACTTGGGCGATTTTTGGGCCGAAATTCGCGATTTTTACGGAAACCGCTGATCAAATCGGTCCGAAGAGATATAGCAACAAACTACATAACAGCTTTGAGGTGTGTTGAAAGTTTCGTGGCTGTAGCTCGAACGGGCTAGGAGGAGTAGGGTTAAGAATTTTTGTCAGAAGAAAAGAGAAGAAGAAGAAGAAG
>SRMA01027048.1:107707-193700 GCA_007224835.1 Danionella cerebrum | reverse complement strand
TTGTAAGTTCTTATTGTTTTGTACCGAAAATTAACCGAACCGAGCTCTCCAAGACACTGTACCGAACCGAATACCATTTTAGCGAACCGTTACACCCCTATGATTATTGCAAACCAACTCCATGTCTCTATGATTTTCTATAGCTGAGACAGTATAGGTTGCTATGGAGGGGTCCGTGAGAATATAATGTCCCTTTATCACTATAAGTTAAATAAACCAACCACCATGTCTTTATCATTTGCCAAAGTAAGGATAGAGTTGGGAAGTTGCTAGGGTGAACCGTTTGGTTTCTAGGGAGTTGTCAGTAACGTCATACACAATAAACCCCATTTCTGTATGATATTTTATCTTAAAGACATTTTACGTTGTTACCGTTTCCCATTTATTTTTAATGGCCATAAAGTCAACTGTAAATATTTAACCCCTTCTAGAGCCCAGGGTGCAAACACTTTTGCACAGTAGTTGGTATGATCCTGCACAGACTGATAATGTGTTGTCTCAGTTTGATTTTTACTAAGCATTTCTTTAGTGAAACCAGTCTAAAAAGATATAGCAACCCGAGTGACACCAATTTGGACGTTTTGGCAAAGTCCAGAGAGTGGCGCATGTCTGTTGTTCACAGTTTTGCCCTGAAGGGTGGCTGAAAGGAGGGAGGAGGAAACAAAGCATTTTGAGAGGCTCATACAAAAAAGGCTTTTTTGGTAAATATTGGGGAATATATTAAAAATAGTTTTTTGAAAGGAAATAATACGGCTACTTTAACAAAAACAAACCATTAATCTGCATTTCTGAGAGTGAGATCAAGTGGAGGCACCTCTGTCTGTCAGCCCACGGACCGTAGTTGAAATCGGTTCCTTTCCCACATTGGATGTCCAAACCCCAGCATGGAGGCAAGTCCTGGAGTTTAGCGTCTTCAGAGCAGGCCTCCGTATCTCCATTTTCCAGCTCATCTGGAACCAAACCTAAAGTATTAAGGAAAAAAAAACTGAAATACTGAAATAGAGTCCCTGGTATTAAGGCAAAAACTTACGCTTAAGCTGTCGAGAAACCCTACAGTTTCTAAATACATTTCCGCTTAGGGCACCCACTGAGACATCAGCAGCCGTGGTGAAGTTAGTACATTTTACTTAGCACAAATAACATTTTTTACGTCAATCTAAGTGCCAGAACACTTCTTATTAATGCATCAACTCACAATGCATCGATAATTATTCAAATCGTAACCCTAATAATCATAATCTAATAAAATCAGGAGCTCCCCTTCAATCTCCAGCCAAAAATAACTCCGGCAGAAAAAATATTAACAGGAGAAAAAAAAAGCGCTTATGAAAAGTATCTATACAATATGTTACATTTGTAACAACCTTATATCAACGAACCGGTCTCTCACTGTGACGTGTAAAGTGTCCATCAACTGAACCGTTCAGGACACAGTGGGCTAGGGCTGAACGATATTCTGTTTTGACATCGACATCACGATGTGCGCATGCGCGATAGTCACATCGCCGGAATATACGATGTGAGGGGTATGGTAAGCCCATGGTGTACAACAGAACGGTAGCATCATGTAGTGTGATGGGAATTTTCAATGTAATGCCTCCATCTAGTGGTCATATTGAGAAATGTAATTTGAGAAACTTTTTAGAGCACACGTCATACTTTAGTCCCGCCCTTGAGGAGACAGGAGGTTAGAAAAGCGCTTGCGCACTCTCTCTCTCTCTTGCTCTCGTGCTCTGATCGACTCTGGGATCGGTCTCTTTCTTTCTCTCTTTTTCTTTATTTCTCTTTCTCTTTTCTATCTCTATATATTCCTTTTCTTCTTTTCTCTTCTGGTGCTCGTTTATATTTTTAATAGGCTCTTATTATGCACTAAACCACGTTCTTCTCCCACGTTAGAGTCACGTGTGTAGGAAATGCGTTGAGACTGTTAAATCTTCACAATAAATAGCCGCATTTGCTGTGTTCTCTCTCAAACGGTCTCCAGTGTTTATTATCAATTGAGAAGGTATATTTTTACCATAACAGTAGCAAAACACGAGTTTGTTGTGTGGCTTGTTGCTGCGGTGACATGCACGTTCTGTGTGCCTCCACAGTGATTGGTTCTCTGTGTCGCTGCTCACCGCTCCCAGCACACATTCACTACTAAAAATGCACGACATAGAGGATTCGCGCAAAAAGATGATTATGTTACCAATAAGAGAGAATCTATTTGGGATTATTTCGGCTACAAAAAGGAGGATGTTGACCAAAAGGAGGTACTTTGCATGGATTGTCATAAAGTTTTGTCACAAAACATGGAAACACCACCAATTTGTCTGATCACTTAAAACAGCATCACAAAGCTCTTTACAACGAAAACAAAGCCAAATCTGGATGTCAACCAAAACAACAAATTTGTGATGCCTTTGCCAGTGTGACACCTCACCAGAAAAGCTCTCAACATCAGAAAGAAATAACTGAAGCGATAACGTTTCACATCGTTAAAGATATGTTGATTATGATGACCAACACCAACACCGTTTTACTTTGGCTAAGAAAGATTGTGAACCAAAAAGTTTTTTTTAAATAAAAAAATATATTTATTTAAAGTTATATTGTTGTAAACCAATCAGGGGGTTGGTGTAAAGCTGCTATGTTATTTTTAAATGTTTAAAGAAATGTTCTGAAAAGTTTTGGAATAAAATATTAAGTGACCTTTTTGTCACTTGTAATGAAGCTTTTATGTGAAATTAATAATATGTAATTATTGTCTTTAGTCTGCATTGATGGCTCTCAATATCGCAATATGTATCGTTTGTAAAAAAGTAACAATTTATTTCCAATATCGTTCAGCCCTACAGTGGGCACATTTTATTCATGAACAAATTTCACTACATTATCAAGACAAAAAAAACGAAAGAAAACTGCAGCTCAATGGAGATGGGTTGACCGTGGCCAGCTCTGTTGCCCTCCATTCAGGAAGGTCACAGAGAGTATAGTAATGCGCTCCTTTAATGGCTGATGCATATGATAAAAACGCAACCAGCAAACTATTATCCACACCTTCTCTTCTTTTTTTCCCGACCCATTCTCAAAGTAATAGCATCAAGCTTATAGTAAGATGTGAAATTACTTTCATGTAATCATTTACCGTAAATCATTAAAAATCATATTTGTCCAAACCTTGCAGAAAATCTCACATCCAGAGTTAATTCGGTTCTCAGCGACTGACTGTGAACGTTAAGCTTTTTCACTTTTGTCATTTTCTAAGCAATTAAAACAGCGGCTTTCATCCGAGGTCACCTTTTAACACAACAAAAGACTGGCAAAGGTTTACCTGGTTCATCCTGGTAGTAGTAGATTTCCACATCGTTCGACTGCATCACCACGAAGCCCTCTCCCATGAGCCTCGGAGGTCTGAAGAAAGAAAATCAAACAGCACGGATGTTTACTGATCCAGCAGTTGACTGGGAGTTTTTCACGCCCGATGAAAACTAACCTAAGCTTACTTTCAGCAGATCCATTAAAGATGTGATTAATTTCCAGGTCATGATGTTAATGTTATCCTCCATCTAAATTAACTCGCATCGCAAAGATCAATGCTGATAATTGTTGCAACTAATAAAACAAGCGAACGCTGTGTCGATGGAAATGAGCCTCGTTTTTATACAGGACACCATTAACCTTCAGTAATTAGATTTAAAAAGCAATATCGCCACAGAAACCCATTCTGTCACATAATGCAGTCCTGACTACGATCCTCGCAGTGTTGCAGACTTCACAAACAAGTGCCTCTCTGCGCACGGAGCTTTTACTGTTTGGTAGACTCACTTCCTTTCTGAAATAAAGATCTATTTATGTCAGAAATACACAGAAGAGTAATGATTATCCTTTACATGACCTGCTTTGTTTTTTAAGCATAAAAGAAAAAGACGATTGTTAAAAGTTTTACAATATTAAAGGAAAAAGCATTTGAACTCCCATCTGCAGGACTTCTCACCATCAGGTATATTTTTTAATCTCGTATTTTTGTTGAATTACGCAACGAGAATGCAGCATCTGAACCCAATGCAAACCACAAAGGTGTCTTTTATATTAAATATTTGATCCCTCTTTTGCATTATTAGTAATATAGATAAGTTTACACCAGCGTTCAAAACTTTGTTGTCACCCAGTTTCCTCCCATCACCAAGCTCCTCCCACAAGTTGGATTGGCTGGATGGGCACTTCTTGCGTAGCATACGGTCAAGCTGCTCCCACAACAGCTCAATGGGGTTTAGATCTGGTGACTTCACTACAGATAGAAGACCAGCTGCTGCTTCTTCTCTAAAAAGTTCTTGCACAGTTTGGACGTGTGCTTTGGGTCATTGTCCTGCTGTAGGATGAAACTGGCTCCAATCAAGCGCCATCCACAGGGTACAGCATGCCTTTGCAAAATGAAATGATAGCCTTCCTTTGAACCCCACCTTACCAGCACCCCCGGAGCATCACGTTACCCCCACCTTGCTTCACAGATGGTGTCAGGGAGCATTCCTGCATCTTTTCAGTTCTTCTGCGTCTCACAAATGTTCTTCTATGTGATGTTTAAACTTTGATTCGTCTGTCCATAAAACTTTTTTCCAATCTTTCTCTGTCCAGTCTCTGTGATCTTTTGCTCGTATTAATCTTTTTCTTTTATTGGTCGGTCTCAGATTTGGCTTTTTCTTTGCGACTCTACTCTGAAGTCAAGATTTCCGGAGTCGCCTCTTCACTGTAGATGTTGACATTGGGTGCTATTTAATGAAGCTGCAAGTTGAGGAGCTGTGAGGCGTCTATTTCTCAAGCTAGAGACTCTAATGTACTTCTCTTCTTGCTCATTTATGCAGCGGAGCCTCCCACTTCTCTCTATACTCTGGTTAGAAGCACTTTGTGCTGTTCTACAAAGGAAGTAGTACACGCCGTTGTAGGAAATCTTCAGTTTCTTCACAATTGCTTGCATGGAATTGCCTTCCAATAGACGTCGAGTTTCACACGAAAGTTCTCTTTTTCTGTAGAGTTTTATCAACCCCCACAAATGTGAAGCTCCAGATACTCCACCCGCTCAGAGGAAGGCCAGTTTTATTGCTTCTCTAAGCAGCTAAACTCTTGTCAGCGGTGCTAACATGATGCAAAAGGGTCTTCTGATCATCCATTAGCTCAATGTTAAAAATGAATAATAAATAAGAATCTGATGTGAGGGACTCACTCATCATTTTGAAGGCCCAGGTACCGCGGGCTGGGGACCAGCATGACACGCACATTCTCCAGAGAGCCCTTCACTATGTGCATGAACTGATCCAAGTGGCTGCTGGGTGGCTTGGTGGCATATGTCAAGAAGGCATCGTCAAAGTTCATGCAGAGAGTCTGAGGAAGATGATGATTACCAAACGCTACACGGCCCTGCGAGCAAGACAAGAGAGAGTGTTGTAAGGCGGTGCCGATCTGAATGTAGCGAATGAATGACAGGAAGTGGATCCCAGAGAGACACTGACTGTACTGATGTTGACTTTGATGACTGGGATGAGAGACCTCCAAGAAGAAGATGGGTCCTGAGCCTCAGCTTTGATGTGAACACTTCAGAAAAAAAAAAGCCTTAAAATAAATTCAGTTTTTATTGCAGAAGCAAATTGTCTCACTGAACATTATAGAACAAGAATATTGAGTGAATTTAAAAATCAATATTTTTTCATAAAATAACCACAATTATTGGCAACTCCCTAACAACTCCTAGAAAATAAAAGTAAATAAAAGTAATAAAAGTGTTTCTGCCATCTGACAGAAACCACTATACGCGTGTTTATTTTGTTTAGAGATTATTGTAAATACGAGATGCGTCTCGCGAGAATTTGATGACATCCTCGAAATATTGTGGTATTTACATTTATGCATTTGGCAGACACTTTTATCCAAACACATTTTTTGTCAGTTCTCGTTTTCCCAGGGATTTTAACCCACAACCTTTGCGTTGTTAGCGCAATGCTTTACCAACTGAGCCAGTTCTCTTTTTTTTTTTTTTTTTATAAAATCATTTTAATTTTTTGTGAAATTACTTGCCTGTCATGGCAAAATATTTTGCAAGGTTTACATGTTGTTTACCGCTGGCATGTAATTTAATAAAATAACATTTATTTAATGTCTTTCTTGAATTAATAATACTTTATCATTGAAAAATCTAAATCTCATCTTGATCTAAAAAAGTCTGAACATATTACCCCAGTCCTGGCCAGATTGCAGTGGCTTCCTGTCTGCTGTACGATGGAGTTTAAGTTATTTTAAAAGTTTCTAAAGCACTGAATGTAGAAATGTTGAAAGCAATGTAAAGATATGGATTTCTCTTTCATTTATGAGGCACCTACAAATGATGAATTGAGACGGGACAGAGATCCGTCTCTGAACTTCATTCAGAGCATTCCCTGGGGAACAAAAGAGCTTGCTTTCATATGATGATGATGCAAATGGAGTTTTTTTTTTTTTGTAAAGCAGCTGTTTTTTAAACAGGAAAAATAAAGAAATCATTGATCGTTATTTCCACAATAAAACCCACTCTCAAGAATACAAACGATACGAAGCTCAAATAAAGAGGAAAACGTCAACATCAGGATCATTCTTACCATTTGAAAACAAAACAACTGTTTTATTTATGAATAAAATGTTAAAGTTTATTGTTATATAAACTTTATATAAAAATATAAAGTTAATTGTTTCACAATTATAAATTAACTTGGGCTTGCTGTTTTCATTTCGGTCAACCAAAACCAGAAAAGCAATTGCTAAGCATTTGAAAAAAAATGTGTGAGTCCTGGTTTAAAAAACTAAGAGCACAATATACACTCTCTGGCCATTTTATTAGGTACACCTGTCCACCTGCTTGTTAATGCACAATTAGAATCAGCCAATCACATGGCAGCAACTCAGTGCATTTTGAGAGCTGTGGTATAAATGAGCATCAGAATGGGAAAGAAAGGTGACTTGCTCTGAGTATTTAAGAAACTGCTGATCAGCTGGGATTTTCACACCCAACCACTCTCAATGACCCCTTGTTACAATCGAGATTGGCAGAAGAGCATCTCTGAACCCTGAGGCGGACGGGCATGAGGCATAAGGGGGTCCAATCCAGTACTAGAAAGGTGTACCTAACAAAGTGGCCAGTAAGGTAACTTTCATATGAATAAAACCACTTCCTATTAACACTGCCTGAAACTTATGCATATACAATATTAAACATTTCTGCATCTATTTAATAATCAACTTTTGTAATCAGCGCATCGCTAACCTCTCGATAGATTGCTCTCCCTGCTCCCGGCCTTTCTCCTCATCTTGTTTGGGAGGGATGAGGGTGGGGTCGAGGCCAAATGTTTCCTGGAGCCGCGCATACAAACCTGTGCGATTATAAACATGGAACTCAAAGCCGTTAACGGTGACGTATAACCGCGTCTCTGCCTTCGGGTCTGGAAACACAACAAAACAAGCAGCATTACTACCGGAATTTTCTTTACGCTATTGAACAAACTCTACCACGCGTTTTGCCGACCGGTCGATTGTAAGGATTGGTGGACTCACCATGCAGCTTCTGCTTGGGGTTATAAAGCTTCCACCAACGAAATATGAGTAACCCATCTTGAATTCTGGAAATAAAATGACATATCTCAAAGACAACTTACTTAGTAATGAACATGAACAGAGAGAGATGAGCAACACTGTGGATGCCTCATTACCCATGTGTAAAACAACAGCTATATTTATATAGAGCTTCTGGGTGTCTACCTGATAGACATGTCTTCGTTGATGAAATAGACATCTCTGAACATGACCTTCCCAGACAGCACAGACAGTGAAAATGAACCTATAAAAGAAATAATGAAACAAACAGAAAAATCAATCAGGGAAAATGAGCAAACAAAAGCCGCACTGTGCCTCGCTGCAGCTCACCGATGTGTATGTATCCATTTTTATAGAGTCGATTAATGATGAGGGTGAGAACAAGTCCAATATTGCGCGAGTTGTAGTACGTCAGGTAGATGATCCATCCGCATGACATTATGGTGGCTGTGGGGGGGGGCAAATGCATTAAAAAACTGCTTTTAAAAACTTTATATTGCCATAATCAAGGCACAAAATTGAGAAAATTCACATCATACAACCATCCGTTTGAAGGGGTCCAAAAAGGATTTCATCCCTGGCTTTACAATTTCAGTGTCCAAAAGAGGAGGAGAACAGGAGAAAAGAACAATAAACAAGGGTGAAGAAAAACAAAAAGCAAAGGAGAAGGAAAAGATGGGGGAATGAAAAAGGAGAGGAAAACGAGTCATTAATAAGAAAAAAAGAGTCCATGAGAAGAATAAATAAATAAGAAAAAGGAGGAGGAGAAGAAAAGGATGGCAAGCATAAAATGGACAAATCAAAAGAGACGAAGAAGCAAAAGGAGAAAAGAAAAGGGGAAGGGCAAATAAGATGAAAAGGATAAGAAGTACAAAAAAAAGGAAAAAAGAAAACAAGGAGGAGGGGAGAAAAGGAGATTAAACAAAGAAGCAGCAACAAAGAAGAAGAAAAAGTGAATGAAAAGAAAGAGATGAAAATGAGTAAGAAAAAAGGTAGAAAAAAGTGAAACAAAAGAGAAAGAGCATAAGTAAAGGAGAAAAATGAAAAAAGGAGGAAGAGAACGAAAAAAGAAAAAGCAAAAGAGAAGAACCAGGAAGTAAGAAGGCGAAGAGGCTAAAAAGGAAAAGGAGGAGTAGGAAAAAAGAAGCAAATGAGAAGAAAATGATGAGAAGTAGAAAAGCCAAAAAGAACAAGAAACGAAAGAGGGCAATACGAAGAACCGGAGAAGAAACAAAGAAGAAAGGAGGCATAGAACAAGAAGGGAGATGTAAAAGAAGAAGAGAAAGCAAAGGGGCAAAATGAGGATGAGAAAAAAACTGAAGAAAAAGAGGAAAATAAGAGAAGTATATGAAGCAAGTGGGATGAGAAGCAAAGAAGGAGAAGATAAAAATGAGAAAAGAAGATAAAGAAAAAGGAAAAAAACAAAGAATAAGAAAATTTAAAGCAAAAAGGAGGAGATTAAGAAAAGAAGAATAAACAAATGAAAAGAAAGGGGAAAGAGGGGAAAAACCAAAGGAGAAGGAACAAAAAGATAATATATAGCTCAGGGGAACAAAATAAAGAGAAGAGCCAAAAGAGAAACAAATAAATTAGGAAAATAAGTGAAGATGAAGCACATGAAATACGAAGCAAAGAAAGAGACGAAAAAGAAAAGGAGTCAAAACGAAAAAGAAAACGAGATTTCTTTTACTAAAAAGAAACGAGAAAACGAGAAAAATTTACTAAAAGAAGAAGCAAAGGGCACATAAGTTCAGATTGCTCCAGAGTTTAACACATCAAGTCTCTGGCTCGGCCACTCAAAGCTGCAACAAAAAAGCTGTCCCAGAGCCACTCTTTGGAAATACTGGCTGTGTGCTTAGGGCCATTGTCCTACTGGAATGAACTACCGTATAGAATTTGATCCAATAAAATCAGAAATTAAATTTTTTAGGCTGCATCACCCATCCACTCCAGCTAGAAATCCTGAACACTTGAAGATAGTCCTCTTAGTAGAGAGAGCAGAGTCAGTGCAAAGAATTGTGGGAAATGGGGTCCAGATACCATTAGTACAAGTGTCCTCCAGTTTCGATAACATTACTCTGTTCATGAACCACCAATCTGAGAGGAAACGGTGGCTATGGTGATAAATATGTGTAGAATACACTCAAATGCTAATGCACTTACCCACAAGGAGCCACACAAAGTTGGAGTTGCGACTGGTGAGGTAGACATCTAAATCAGTCAGGGTGGGGAAACTGTTATTGCCTTTATCCATGGTTACGCCCACTGCAGAAAAGCATAAAACGTGTCGATATCAAATTACGCAGGGTGTGCATCAACCTCGAACTCAGCGAGAAGAGAACACTCACTGCCATCAGCAGTCCCAAAAGAAGCGCATTTAACCTAAACACGTGTTATAAAGGGATTGTTTCAATTACTGCTGGCCATGTTTTCAGTCATGTTTACATATATCGATAATAATTTAAGGATGTCAATGTGATGATTTTATTTTCTACTGATGGTCTTTGCAAAAGCAGTAAAAACAAAACAAGGTCAGTTTCTAATTCATCTGAAATATTGAACCAATTACGATGCGTGAATGTCATGAAAAAATGCATTATATTTGTTGTAATAACAATAAGATGGCTAAAGTTTGCACAAAAACTTGTAAAATTTTTATAGTAAACAGTCTTGTTGCTGTGGAGAAAACATAATATAATAAATAATATAATATTTCTCATTATGAATTCCATACAGCAACCCCCATGTCTTTATGATTTTCTAAAGCCAAGATAGAATTATAACCAATTGGTTGCTATGGTAAACAGCCTGGTTGCTATGGAGGGGTCAATGACCGATATATTGTATATCATGTATACATGCCATGCCATGTATTTATGTTTTTCCAAATACGAGCTATGGGTCTGGCAAATTGGTTGCTAGGAAAAAATAGTCTGGTTGCTATGGAGGAGTCAGTGACATAAGGTAATTTTGTCTTTGTCACTGTAAGTTGTATAAACGAACCCCCACATTTCTATTATCAACCAAAGGTGATATAGAGTTCAGAAAGTTGTGGTTGCTATGTTAAAAGGTTTGGTTGCTAGGGAGCTGTCAGTGATAAAATATTTAAGTTATTATTGTGAATAACATAAAGAAAACTCTTCTTCTTTGTCAATGTTTATCTTTTATTTTCATTGGTCACTATGAGTCAATTTTAAATATTTAACCCCTTCATAGACTGATAATCCCCACACGTGTGGTCTGTTTGAGGTTTCTATGAGGTCCTCTGTAGGCTTGTCCTGATCCAATATCGACATCGTAGTAGTAAATCGGCTGCCGATTTGTGAACTGCGATCGATTATTAAAAATCCATAGTAATAAATAAGTAAAGTGAAGACACACAAAAAAACAGCTCTGACTAATTACAGAGCCTGTACGGCAGAATAACTGGAACACAACAAATCATTTCTGCTTCACCTTGAATCAAATCCACTAATCCGTCTTAAATCTCAAATACCTCCAATTCATCAACAGTAAATCTCTAACTGGGAGAATCTGGGAACGGAACTGTTCATAATCACCTTTACACTGCTTGACATTTGTGTTTCTTCTAAAAAAACAAATACAGCACCCTAGAACACTTTAGAGATTTATTTTTGCCTTTTAAATGGTCTCAAAATTTATAAACAATTTCTATTATGGCTGGCTACAATATAGTGTTTAATAACACAGATGATAACAAAATGTCTTTAAATGGTAAAAACGTAGCTAATTTGTAGCTGATCTATTCAATTTATTCATCGTTTATTACGTTATTTATGTTCAGTGTAAAGTTTATGCGTAGAAAAAAGAAAAAATGGACTAATGTTTGGCATGTTGGCTTTATGTAGCTTGGGGTTGGCTTATGTTACTCACAGTGACATTGGGAGTTATTTCAATGACTCCCCTATAGCAACCAGACTTTTTACCATAGCACCCGTTTTGTGATATCTCATCTTAGGAAAATCCCATCAGTACATATTATCCACAGTTTATTTATATTCCTAATATGTTTATTTTATATTCATAAAAATATATATTATAAATATCTCTAACCTGTATCCTGCACGTTATTGCACTTCTGGTTAGACCCAAACCACATTTCGTTGCCTTGTACTGTACATGTGTAAAGACAATAAAGTTGAACTTAATCTAAATCTAATCTAATAGAAATGTTGTTTATTTTACTCATATTTACACGATGAGTAAAATAACATAATACTATCACTGACTCATTCATAACAACTAAGCAACCAAACCAGCAGATCTATATAGAACATAATGCCATTATTGGTCACCGTGCACATGTACAATATACATTATACACGTGAGAAAGGAAATTAGGAGAATCTTACTAGATGGAGCCGCAAAAGAAATAGCAAATATACACACACACACACATATTCAACACAACAAATCAACTACAAAACCAGTTTTAGCTTCTACACCAATTCTAGCTTCAAAATCTATTTTAGCTACATACGAACAATACAAGACTGCACCTCTGCTTCAGAAAATCCTAGGGACATAGGAGTTGGTTTAGGTCACTCTTAGTGAGAAGGGAACCTTTTAATGACATCGCTGATTTCTCCCTAGAAACCAGAAAGTTTAACCTAGCAACTGATTTAAAAAGATCTATAGCTCAGCAAAATCATTGATCACCAGAGGGAAAGTTTACTCACTCCTAGGGGCACATTTTAACATGGTAAAATAAAATAAAATTGTATATATTGATGAATGGATAATAATAATAAAAATTTCCTCTGACTATAATTATACAACCAAAATATATGCCTGTAATTAACTACATATTAAAAACATGAGGCTTTTTAAGAACAATTTTGATTGTACTCATCGTAGTACGAACGAGTATTTACTTCTGTAAATTGTCATACGTTTACATGCCGGAAAACAACAATTATAAGGTACTTTAATATTTTTACTTGCGTAAAATGCTCATTGTTAACTTCCAATTACATTTTCCCAGTTATCTTTACTTTAAATCAAATACTTTAACCCAAAAACATCCAACCTGAACAGATCTGAGGTATAACGTGACAGGGCAAGGATTTCCAATAATTCACTGATCATTAAATATTAAATAAACAGCCAAAATGAAACAGAAACAGAGAGGTCAGATCACTCTTTTGTAACTCTAGAATAAAGAGAGCCTTAACTAGCTTTTAGAACACTCCTAATTTAATGTTAACTCATTGTAAACAAAACCCTTCCACCTTATACAACACCTTTGCGGTATTCACACTGTGGTCAAAGTGTGGGGCATGTTACTCAATAATAAAGTCATTAATTCTCTATGACACATCGTTCTTTGTGAACACCAGCAGTAATGGAACTAAACAGCTTTCAACCAGCATGTGACGGATAACATGCGAAATTACTGTGATGTAAATATTAATACGCAATCATAAGAAGTGTCTAAACATGTTTATTTTTTGCCTGGATGCTCTGATATCCGCAAACTTTAATAGTCTGGATATATTTATGACAGCAGAGCTGGAGCCCCGCAGGTGATCCAGGTTCAACCCCAGGCACTATTTGCTGCCTCGTAGGCCTCATCCCAAATTACACTCCAACATATCTATTTGAGAACATAGAGCGCACCCACCTCGAGTTTGCGATTACATTTTAGGGTGCTATGATCATTGAAGCCGCTCTCTCGTACTCCTCTCGGGCGACAGCACCCATTTCTCAATCCCAGTCATTTCTTTTCCGGAGTATTTACATGTAAAACAAATGTACTTCCTGTTTTGTGGTCGTGGACCTGGTTTGACCAATGACAAAGCTGTTTAAGAATATAGAACCAATCAGAGGACGAAATGGACAAATGTAGGCGTGAGTGACAAGACGTTTAGCCAATTACAGTGCACATTAATTGTGTCACGCTTTAGCAAGGCTCTTTCTCTCTGTAAAAGAGAGGGTATTATATGGGTATTATAAACTGTAAAAGAGAGGGTATTATATGCAGGCAACGGTTGGTTTCAATGGTTACAGCAAATTATTATTATTTTTTTGCCATTGAAGGTTAGTGCTGGCAAAGTATTGGATTTCAACATTTTCATTATTTTTTTTTATGTGACGTCAAAATTAAACTTAAACAGCAAAAAATAGTTATTAAATATGTGAAGATAAATTTGATTAAAAATGTTTACAATATCTCGACTCTATTTCGTGCTTTATTCCTCATACTATCTTCTTACAAATTGGTGGGCTCCAGTTTATTTTTTTAAATGCAACTTTGTTCCTAATAAAATTACCAATTGCATTGTCAAAAATTCACTAACAAATTCTTCTCTTCTGGAAATTAGAACTTTTCTCCACATAAATGTTTTTATGGAATAATTCAGATAGTAGAATTAGAGTTTGGGGTTAGAATTATCAGTTTGGGGTTTTTTATTGATTGGAAAAAACTTGGTTATTACCTCATAAATACTGCATTCCTAAAAAAGGAGATCAATTTTAAAATACTCCAGACAATCTACCCAGTTAAATATACATTACAGAAATAAAAATTATAGATTGTAGATTAACAGTTCTTGATCTTTTTATGGCAAAGAAGATGAACCCGATTCACTTGTTTTTTATATGAAAAAAAATAGAGTATTTTGGAATAACCTGCAAACACAGTTGAGTGACTTCATTGATTCTTCCAACCCCTTTCTATTATGGGATATAATATGTCTCTATGCATGTAATAACACTTTTATTGTTAACTTCCTTATTTTATATGCAACATTTTTTTATCCATAAACAGAAATTTCAAAATCAGAGCTCTCCTCGCATTTTTATTATTTGCAAGCACCTTTATTACTGCTCTCAGGTTAGTCAAATATAAGAAAAGTGACAGATTTTTGGAACTCTATGATGATTGCTTTAGTACTCAGAATAACTAATATTGTACTCTTTCCTCCAATGATCGTTTTTTTTTACTTATGTCATGTATTTGTGTTTTGTTGTCTTTTTTTTGTTTGTTTTCTGATTTGGTTTTATTGATATCATCGTTTGTGTACTTGTTTGTTGCTATTTGTACCTTGAAGTATTGATAAAAAATATTTAACTAAAAAAATGGTTGTTGTGATTATATATATTTATTTCAGTATTATTATAGTATTTATTTCAATATATTTTTTTTAAATTAAACTTGTATGTCATATTCATCCATCACACACAACGTTAAATATTTAAAGTGTTTGTTTAAAAAAAAGTATTATACCAAGTTCAACATTGTAGGGTCCCTGTGCCCCACTAATTAATCACAGGGAAGACTGCTGACTTGACTGTTGTCCAGAAGACCATCACCGACATCCTCCATGAAGAGAAAAACCTCAAAAGGCAATTTAAAAAGAAGCTGATTCTCCCAGAGCACGGTACAAAAGTTTATCAATAGAGTGTGAAGAGGAAGTGGGGAAAGTGCTCAGTAAACCTGCGCAGGCGACAAGTATGAGCGCTGCCTAGAGAGGAGTCGAGGATAGACTATTCAGCAATGTTCTCTCAACTGCACAGGGCACCAAGAGCAAATACGGTGACGTACCAAACATGTTTCAAGGCCACACATGCCCATCTTGTGGACATACCGTTTACATTAGTGGTCTGCTGGAGTTCATCATGAGGACTCTGGCTGTACAGGGTCCTGCTCTGCTTCCTGGTTGTTCTCCTACAGTGTCCCGTCCACCTCTCCTGGTGCACACGTCTGTTGTTGAGATCTCGCTTTTGACACGGTGCTTGCTGCTGTGAACTTCTTCCGGACTGCGTAGTTTGATATCCTTGGGGATGACTGACTTACACTTGCACTTGAAGGATTTTGAGTTTCCTTTTTTATTAATTTACTGAGTATTGCAGTGTTGAGACTGTCATGAGGATCATGAAGGAAAAGGTGAGACGAGCTTGTAAACAATCTCAAAACCACGTTTCTACAAAAATAAGGCATGTAAATAAGTATGTGTACATTTCATAAATAACTTTACTTTGGTTCCACGTCAATCTTTTATTATATTTTGAATGAAGGTATCTATTGAGGCAAACAGAGACTCAGGCACAAATCAAAGATATTATTTGTTCCTTTCAAGAGATCCAAACATTTTTCTCAAGAAAATACATGAAAGAGTTTCGATGTAAACAAAGGAACTTTTCAGCAGCAAAAACTGAGTAAACAGCAGCGCACACACACAAACATGGATTCCAGAGGTCATCAGTGGTGCCCAGCATTGATGATCTCAAGGTTCAAAAGTTTATGAGGAGGTCACGCTCCTGGACGCTGGTCAAGAATGATTTCCCGAAGACGAATGAGTGAAGGCCTGCCCGCAGCTTCTCTGCCATCGCCATGATGATGTTCAAGTCACCCTCCACCATGAGGTCCAGATCTGTTTTCAGATTCCTCAGGGATTTGAATGGTTTCTTCCCCTTTTGCCTAAAACCACCAAAGTTTAAAATCAAACATCTCACAACCTAAATCAGATCTAATCTTCCAGAGCTGTCATAATTCAGTGATTCAAGGTTGAGTTTTGGTTGTTCCCGATCACATCCACTGTGTTATACCTCCAAGACAGCTGACAGTGGATTATTTAAAGGCAAGGACACTTTCTGAGAGAACTTGATGCACAGGATGTATCCCATGACAGCACCAGACCGGAATTCAATGAGCTCCTGAGACTACGGTAGTCTTTCACAGCCTATGTGCTTTCATTTTACGCGTGTTGTCATGAGAGGCATAGGAACATCTAAAGTCAGTTGGTTGGATTTGGCGAGTCAGCCTACTACACTATGGCCATAACTATCCTAAAAGAAAACAAATCAATTTTGTTTTCTGAAAAAGTTTTCTTTGAATTGGTGTAAGTCACTGATCTTTCAGTGTAAGAATGCCTGAAACAACTGGAGAAAGTTTTTCAAGTCGGAAACAATGTTTAAAAATTATGGTTACTATGGTAAACCATCTGGTTGCTAGGGTGGAGTCAGTGTTGTCATATAATGCTTTATTTGTCACTATGACTGACATATCCAACCCCCAATATATGAACGATTTTCAGAAGCTAAAATATAGAACTGAGGATTCGGTTGCTAGGGTTAACTATCTGGTTGCTAGGGAAGACTAAGTGACTTCATATAATGTTTCCTGTGTCGCTATGATTGAAATAATCCAACCCCAATGTTTCTACAATTATCAAAAGAGATATTGAATAAATGATTCAGTTGCTAGGGTTAACTGTCTGGTTGCTAGGGGGGGGGGGGTGACTTCATATAATGTTTCCTGTGTCGCTATGATTGATATAAAGCAACTTCCATTTTATAAACCGTTCAAAAGGTTAGATACCGAATAGACATAGAGTTGCTAGGGTTAACCGTGTTGTTGCTAGGGAAAAGGGACTTCAAACAATGTTTCCTGCATCACAGTGATTGAAATAAACTAACCCCCATTTCAAAAATGAGATATTGAATGGATGATACAGTTGCTAGCGTAAACCACCTGGTTTCCCATAACACTGTGAATTATATAAACAACTCCCATGTTTCTATAATTTTCACAAGCTGAGATGTAGAACGGGACGTACAGTTGCTAAGGTGAACAGTCTGGTTGCTGGAGAGAGGTCAGTTATGTCATATTTTAGTCACAATGAGAGAAACTTTGTGTTTCTATGATTTTCAAAAGCTGAGATAAAGAGCTGAAAACACGGTTGCTAAGGTAGGTTGTCTGGTTACTAGGGAGAGATCAATGGCATCATAATATATTCCCTCATGTATCTATGATTTTCAAAAGCTGAGTTATAGAATTGATGATACAGTTGCTAGGGTAAACCATTCGGTTGCTAGAGAGATTCATTCATTCATTTTCCAACCCGCTTATTCCCTTTTTGGGGTCTCGGGGGTCTGCCGGTGCACATTTGGCGAGAGGCGGGGGTATACCCTGGACAGGTTCCCAGTCTATCGCAGTGCTAGAGAGATTTTACATAACATTTCCCTAGCAACCTTGTCAGAAATAATTAATAAATTGAAACTACACAGTTCCAAAGAAAACAGTATAAATTATTTCTATGTAAACATCCTCTAAACTCATCCAGTGCATGTGGTAAACAATCGCTCGGAGCTGTACTCACGTCTCATCCTCAATATATCTGAGCAGCGTCAGGGCCTTCCTGTGCAGCAGCAGAAGGAAGTGGGACAAATAAACAGTACGTAGAGAAAGGCCTGGTTTCAACAAAAATACCTAGAAGCCAACAAAGGCAGAGAGAGAGAGAGAGAATGCGTACGTAGGTTATCGAGGGCAAGTTGTTCCAAAGCTAAGTAGACAGCAGAAGAAAAGGTCATTGATCAGACATACCTCATCTATGAAGCACTTTACAAGCGTGTCTTTGTGCATCACATCCTGAAATATATTCCTGAAAAAAAGAGAGTGATTCAGTGGTTTCTGACTTCTCAGTCTCTTTTATGTGGCCAAAAGCAGACTGCTTCTAATATGATGTGAATGCCTTGCTTTTGAGGGAATGATTATAGAGTATGTATGAAAAAAAATGTAATAAAAATAAATAGCTGACCTCTCCGCATTTGTGAAATTGTGAAAAAATCTAAGGCTAAGCGTCACGGTCAGTCCTTGAAATGAAATAAATGGCACAGCTCTGTCATCCACAGCTCTGAGCGAGAATCTCAGACGAGAGGATTCGGTATCTCAAGGATAAACAGCCATTCACAAACGTTAACGTAATCTGGAGCGCTAAAGAATCCTGGCGTGTATCGGATTCTAAATATGGATTAAAGACTTTTAAGTTCAGGCGCTGCACCTTACGTAAGAAGGAAAATTATAGAGTGAATTTACAGAGATTATTGTTTTTTTAGAATCGTGTACTTTCACGATGCTAATCTGGCTGCGTATTTCATGAGGCTTCTGAAATTAAACTTTATTTTAAGCATGAGGTGAGAGAAACTGTAACCGAAGATAACCTTCTCTGCAGGCTTGTAATCCAAAGACCAGAGACTGCCATAAATTCGAACCTCACGAATGAGTAACATCCCAAGAACACTATCCCTACTGTGAAGCATGGGGGAGGATGGGGGGTGCTTTGGGGATGGGGATTTTGGGGCCAAAATCCCTCCTGCAGTGTGTGCAAACCTTGTGAAAAACTACAGGAAGCATTTGACCTCTGAAATCGCAAACAAAGGCTACTGTACCAAGTATTAAAATTGATTTTCTCAGGTGTTCAAATACTTATTTCCCGCTGTATCATACAAATAAATAGTAAAAAAAAATCATACATCGTGATTTCTGGATTTTTCTTTTTAGGTCATGTCTCTCACAGTGGACGTGCACCTACGCTGAAAATTTCAGACCCCCTCCATGGTTTCTAGGTGGGAGAACTTGCAAAATAGCAGGGTGTTCAAATACTTGTTTCCCTCACTGTATCTCTCAATAAATGTAATAAGATAAAAATAGAAGAGTCTCATAAAGATACTAACTTAAAAAGAAATCTATACTTTTAATTTTTCTGTAATTACCTTTTGGTAATTATGTTGCGCAACATAGTAGTACCGTAATATTGTGTACAAAGCACTGGTCAAATTACATGCGTAATAGCGTAATCTCTATATAAAGATTTCTACTTGGATTTTTGATCCAAACATAAAAAATGTCATATGGCACAATTGTGATTTAAAAAAAAAAAAAAGAACACCTGTGATAGTGGTAATTCATTACATTTTAAATAAAACACAAGGAAGTGAGTATCAAAAAGGTACATTTTCATCATTGTCATAAGGTTTAAGAGAATTTATTGAAAATATTGTGAAATATTTGAGGAGCAATGCCCTACTTTGATTGAATATTTAAAAAAATAAACCAAAATTCCAAATTTTCGTCCTGAGCAAAATACTCCATTTTCACTCTATATATAAATATAAAGTGACGCTTTCCCATCACACCATTTGTTTGCTGCTATGTTATTGTCTTACTAGAAATTTGCACAAACGAGCAGTTGGACATGTGTACCTAATAAAGTGGCCGGTGAGTGTATATAAGTACTTGAAGCATTTCTATTTTTAAAATGGAAAGCACTTACAGGTACAATATGCATGATTCTATTTAGTATCTGCAGTAATAGCACTCTTCTTTCAAAAGTGTCATGTGACTAGTGAGTCGTCCAAATCCTGCAAGTCACGCTACTTCATTGTCACCAGCACAGTAAATTAAGATGTAATGCGATTGGTAAATGGAAACTACTGCATCATTGACAGGCATAAATATATCCTTGGCACATAAACAGCTCTATCTGTTTGACTGGGAAAAGGAACCAAATGATTACACAGTTTACTATACTTAAAAGGTTTAGGTTCTGAAATTAAACATCAACAAAATAAGAAGTTAAGTTCATACAGGTCTGGGGTGTAGGAGTCCTGGACGTTGATGAGGTTGTCTGAACTGAAGTCATCTTCACTGACTGCCTTCCAGAGGGCCCCGAGCTCAGCGCGCATGTACCGTCTCTGGTGATATGTGTGTTCGTGGCAGGGTGGCATCTGCTTCACGGAGTTAATGTCTACGTCGATGTGGGTGGTGGGGTAGGGCGAGTAGAGAACCTGGCGCAAGGGAAACACAAAGCTGCCAGTGGAGTCCTGGGAAAGAGGAGAGTGTGGTACTTTACAGAAGAATGGAAACCAGTGCATTCAGGCGTTCAATGAACATTTATTTTTAATCAATCTATTTAATATTGTTTAATATGGCTGTGCATTGGCAAAAACCTGGCAAATATATCCCAGTACATTGTGCTACTGCAACAGAGATGAAATATCACAAAATTTCAAAGAGCATGACAATGAAAACCCTTTCTAGACACTAATGTGGGCATTACCGCGTCTGCTTTGAATTAAGCAGAAATGACACAATCCACCTATTGTTTAATCATGACTTCAAATATAATGTGCAGGTTTCAAAAAGATTATTAGTTTTAATATTTTTGTGCTTTAAACGAAGATTACAAGAGTATTGACGCAGACATTTCAAGGTAATTCATATTTAAATTAGATAAAATCCCTCTACGTTTCTTTTTACAGACTCAAATCTTTGCCATAAGTGCCATCTAGTGGTGAAAAGAAGGGATAACCCTTTGACATAGGAGACCTGTCAAATGGGCTCTTTTTTTCTCAAAATTCCTGCACAAAACAAAGCAAAAAGGAAAATATATGCTTGGAAAAGTGTATAAGGCTTGGTGAGAATGTGAAATAATTCTCAACACGATAAAAACTGTTGTAATTTTTATCAGGTTTTTCCAAAAATCTAAAACAAAATTTACTACTCTGATTTTTACTTTTTGCACAATTTCAGGTTTGTTGTGGAAATATAGTGCAAAAAAAAAAAAAAAAAAAAAAATATATATATATATATATATATATAAATAAATAAGCTGAGGTTGTACTGTAAAAAATGATATGAAGCATTGCCACAATAGATAAAGATAATTTATTAGAGTATAATGTAAAGTAGTAAAAAACGCTCCGGACTTCTAAGGGTTAATAGCGAGAATATGAGCAGACACATTTTTCACAGTCCTTTTTTTGAATATTAATTCAAAATTTTTTCTAAAATAATAAATTACTACTAACAAACTATTAATAACTAAAAAACATCAATTCAACACTGGTTTCCCCAGCAAATATTTTAATTACAGTGAACCTCGCTATAACGCAGTTCACATTTTGCTGCTTCACAGATTTTTAATGCCTTTTTTGTACAATTATTGTGTTCTGAATCCTGTTTGCCTGAGGGAGTGTGGTCTCTTCACGAGAAAGAGAGAATTACTAGCATTTGGAGACTATGACTTTTTTTATTTCATTTAAAATATAAACCTGACTTTTCGACATTTCTATGCTATTTTTAAATCTCCTCATTATTTTTTTTATGAAAAAAGTACGGTAATAATAATGAGAAGAGATAAACTCAAGGTAAGGTGATTTTCAAGTGGTAACGTCAAGTTGAGGGGTTAGAGATCTAACCTGGGTCTTTATTGAAAATAGGTAATTACATATTAAGTTGAAAAGCTATCGCTACATCCAAAATGTGAAGGTTTAAAACATGAATAAAATAGGAGTTATACCATAAATAATAATAAAAATAAGTACGGGTAAATACTGGCATTCAACCTGAATTATTTTAAATTGTTAACAAGTACAAGTCTTTGAGTACACAGAAATTATATTTGACTTAGATAATTCACTTTGAAATGTAGTGAAAAAGCTACTTAAGTACAGTGAAGGACGGATTACATTTATTTTGTTACTGCCAAAAGTGATGGAAGATGATTGCAGCATATTCTCAAAGGATACTGGAGGAAAATGTACATCATCAGCCCCAAAAACAACTCCAACATTGAGCTATATGTCCTACAGTGACCAAAGTGGAATAATGCAGAGGCTGTGGATACCTTGAGGAGGCCCTGAACGAACAAGCCGGTGTCATATCTGAATGAGCCGTCCGGATGACACAGTCGAGAGCACTTCCTCTCCGCAGGAGTCAGGAAGAGACAGAGCGTGAGCACAATCTACAAAAGCAAACGTGATCGCTGAACTCATCTGAAAGTGTGAATCAAGAAAAACTCTTCAAACAAACCTTATTGACTTTTTCAGCATTGCTACCCACCACCATGGAACAGCCGCAGGTCTGCAGATGTGAGCTGATGGCCCTTCAACGGAGAAAGACGAGCTCGTTTCGAATCATTCACTTCTGCTAAGTATGATGTATATCTTACTTGTGCAAAAAGTCTTCGTGACAGCTGTCTCCGATGTCATCGTCGTTGAGCACAGTGTCCTTTAGCTGTAATGAGGAAAATCACATCGTTTTGGAGCTGCAGCCGGAAGGTCAGCTCAGCAAGAGAGAGTTTTTGCTGGAAATGCTTAACTTAAGGATCCAAATTCAGGATGTAAATACAAAATTTTAGCAAAAAAAATTTCAAACAGACAAACTCTCCTTTGATTGTCCACAACTGCTTTGGTGAGATACACTCACAGGTCACTTTATTAGGTACACCTGCTAGTAACGTAAATTCCTAATCTGCCAATCACATGGAAGCAACTCAATGCATTTAGGCATGTAGACATGGTCAAGATGATCTGCAGAAGGAGCATCAGAAAGAGGAAAAAGAGGTCATTTAAGTGACTCCGAACACGTCATGGTTGTTGCTGCTAGATGGGTTGGTCTAAATATCTGAGCATGGTGATCATCGAAATTTAAAAAATAAACAGAGAGTTGTTAAAAACTCAGCCATGCAACGTCCGATTGGGCTCAAATTTGGCATGTGTGTTAAGAGTCCATGTCTGAACAAATTTACAAAATTAAACTACAATGTCAGTTATAGCGCCACCATGTGGCAACATGGAATATCCCATTATATCCCTGTTTAATACTGCTATTTCAACCTGTCTTTGAAGTATATATTTGAAAATTGGGAACACATATGTAAGGGACCAGACCTACCAAAAGGTATATTGGAGTTAGTTTCCAAAACCGACAAGAAGCCAATTATTTTTAATCTTCTTGGAAAATTTTGTACAATTCCAGGCTTTGTACTTTAACAAACTCCTCCCAGAGATTTCATGTGATCACGTCGAAACTCTGGTCTCATCTAAACCAGAGGTATTCAACTAAAATTGAAAGAGGCTCAATTTCATATTTTATTGGGAAGCGAAGGTCCAGAGGATCATAACGTCGAACTATTTACTGCAATATATTATTAGTTGCTTGTATGTAATCAATACTTGAAAGACAAATTAATTCAGTACAATTCAAACACATTTGACAAATCTACTGTTAGTAACAGCGAACTGCAAACTATTGACTAATGTCTTTCATTTGTCTATTTTTTTTTTGTTCTTGCCATTGAACGACTAAAAATAAATTATAGAAAGTATCAAACGAAAATGAACAATTGAAATCCAACACAATGCAGTCAACTTTGACATTTTAACCATATTTGAGTGAAAACAAGCTAATAAAAAGGAATTTTCCATTGGGTGTAGCTCAAACTTGAGAGGGAAATTGGAGAGGAGAGATAGCTGCTGATTTCCTCGCTGTGGCTAGTTGTGATTGACTCAAGGTCTGGATTGAACTGGTGCTTCTCAAACTCACCGCTGTCTTTCTGCTGTATTTAAATGGCGGTTTAATGTAGCGGCCACGTTTAATGCGCGACACTTCAGAACCCTGCATTTATCCTATGTTTCTCTTTCCAGGTCTCCCCTCTGTATCTGCTCTGTTTTCGCTAGCTACACGCAACTGTTAGCGACTTTTTTGTTTATTAATTCCTTTGCAATCTCAAACTTTTGCTCATCTGCCGGTACTTTTTCCTGTTAGCAGAAACGATTGGCTAAGAGACGTCACGTGGGGCTGCTTAACTCGGATTTAACTGGTAAATGCCTTCTCGCTTCCTCTGAATAATTACCGGAAAGATCACAATAGCCGCACCGATTAAAAAACACGGCGCTTCGCTAGATCTTGAATCAAAACGCTCGGCTTGGTCTGTAGCTCCCGGTCCGTATTAGATTACAGACCGTGGTCCGCCTGTTAGTGTCCCCTGATCTAAAGGGTTCGTGATTGGGACTCTGATCAATTTCGATGTTTTGCCATGAAGCAGGAAGTTGTTAATATCTCAACCAAACAATGTATGCTCAGGATTAAAAATTATTAAGAGTCCATGTCTAAACGTACCTAGTTTGTCTAAAACAAATAAATACTTTCCCACTTAAGGCAACACGATACTCACATCCACCTCCTCTGGTACACTGTGCTTCTTCATGGAAGTCAGAAGCTCCATTATGGGAACAATCTCAGTGGACAGCATCGAGATGATGTTGTGATCCTGCAAGAAACGACTTTTACAAGAAAGCAAACAAGAATGAATTGTTTGAAATAAACTATGTTTAACACAGACCTTCTGCATGCAGATGCGCCCCTTGCGGATGACATGCTTGAGTCTCTCCACGCACACACTATGCAGGGGAAGGTAGAAGCTCAGCTCCGACTGGGGCAGGATGATTGACAGTGCACAGGTGTTCTTGTCCCCCTTAAGCTCGCCATCAAAGATCAGTGAGATGATGATGACTCCCTTTTCTGACAGGACAAAGAACTTGACGTCCACCGCGCCGCTCTCGGCGCTTCTCAGGATCTCTCCGTTCAGCGTGTGATTGGCCAGGAACGTGACCTCCCCATCACTGAGCAAGAAGAGGCCCTGGCCTCTGGGGGCCCAGATGTGTCGTACCCGAGGCCCCAGGATGTTATCCCAGTAGGCGAAGGTGGCAGCCAAAACGGGGCACCAGTCATCAACCAGCACTTCGGTCTTAGCCACAGCTGGAGATTGCGGAGGGCAAGCTGCTGACATGATGGCCACCTACACAGACATAAATAGCCAACAACGCAGTCAGAGAGAAGTCAGTGATGAAGAAAACACCCCCTGGATAAAGGAGTAACAAGCAGCTGCAATGCTGGACACACGGTTACGCCACGAGGGTGGTCAAACAGCATCCTCCAGTGTTTCAATAGCTAAAGGCCCCTACACACCGGTCAAAATTGAGATTTGCACAAATCTTCGGATGCTTCTCAGTAGGGTGCTCTTCATCTGGGTCGAGGAAATATTGATGCATTGTCGCTCCCTGTCTGAAGATGGTGTTTGAGGGCTTAAAGGAAAGAAGAAGACAACGACAGAGAAGAAAGCAAAGAACATAAAAATACTTTGGTTGCTGATCGAAGGAAGCTGTCTGACAAAAATGTGGAGAAATGAGACGGAGATGTGGGATGAGCGACCCCGAGTGGCTCGTTTATATCCTACTCACGTCATCAAAAAAGCCAGCTTTCATTGGACGTTTTCCTTGCGAAAAACAGATCCAGAACTCTTGTTCATTGGTACGACTCGTTCGGTCAGATGTGTGATGTCCCGTTGGTTCCCATGGTTTTCTTTCTTTTTTTTCCTTGTTTGCAGATACATTGATGGTTGATACCAAGTTAGTAGAACCCAGGAGTTATATATATATATATGCATTTTAATCTGGTACCCAAGGGTGTTTTTTGTGTGGAGGTGGGTGGGTGTAAGTGTGCTACCTTCACCGGCCCTCATAACAGTCATTCTATATTTTTATTGACCGCTGGAGAAAACAAACAAGACAAAAGTGAAGGAAGAGTCAGAAAGAGTCATAATCCCTGTGGAGACCAAAAGAGACAACGTCGCAGCTCGTCGCCCAGAGACTAGCCGAGGCATCACTAGTGGGTGTATACTGTTTAATCTCTTATCGATGATTGGTTGACAAGCAATGTGACATATGTTATCAACAACCAATTTTGCCGCTATTTTCCCGCCTTGAATACCAACGGAAAAGTAAATCTGTGTATAAACACTACAATTTAATTACGTGCGTCTCCAGTCACAAACGAGGAAAAGCGTGAGTGTTTTTACATTGCGGTTTTGTATATGCGTCCAAAGCGTAAACAGGGAGATCAATGTGTTCACGAAATAAACCTCTCACAGAGTCGGCAAGGCCTCTCAATAAAAGTCCGATTTCAGCAGTCAACGAATCACGTGGAAAATACAATAACTTCCGTTTGGATGTCGCTCACAATGGTCACTTCTCATTAGCATAAAGTTCATGTTTTTTTACTTTTACCAGCGATCTTTTCACTGGAAGTGGCCGATCTCCAGAGAAAATGGGATCACGTCGCCCTGTCGCTGCTAGTCTCTTTTGGTCTCCACTAAACATGGGTCGGTAAGAGATTCTGACAGTGTGATAACCTTGGATAAAAATCATGGTATAACTGTGATCTACAATGTTATATTTCAACATCTGGGTATGAAAACAACCCCCACCCCAACTCAACACAGTACATTTCATTTTAGGAAACACATAGAACATTTTATAACATTGAACATCAAAATAATTTGAATAAATAATCGAAATAATCCTCAAAAACATAAAACTGTAAAATAATAACTGTAAAATAATCCATAAAACTGCTGTCACTTGTGTGAGCCTAACCCTGGAACTCAACAAAAATTCACATAAAAATGCCAAAAACCTTGGTTTGTTCTTTTGTCTCTATATACATGGGAAACATAGGAGACCATCTAACAGGAAGCGTTAAATATTTATTAAAGATTCTGCTGGCAACAGCCAGGAAAGCCCTGACAAGAAAATGGATGCAGACTGAACCCCCATCATTCTCGGAATGGATGGACATTGTAACAAAAGTTGAGACCATGGAGAGACTGAATTGTCACAAATATTTGAAATATTGGGAAAAATGTATTGTGTACTCATCTATTGTATTTAGTGATTAATAACTGTACAATGTGAAATTCAATATACCAATGACCTGTGAAATCTACTGCGCTTTAATTTTAAAAAATAAAGTACAAAAAAAAGTCAAAAGCAAATCCTTGTAAATGTAAATGATCTGTCTCATGTTCTGACAACAGCTATCAATCACATGGTCCCACCTAGTTTCTTTAGGGGAAAGCTGAGTCATCCCGAACCACATGAAAATAAACTTGAGGCAAGAAAGAAACGTTGAAGTTTGTTCACTGTAAAGATAACTTTCGAAAACCGTTAAAACCGTGTAAATACCGTACTTTTCATGATTTTAAAGTTCAGCTTTTTCCCATAGACTTGTATTGGGTGGCAATCATTCTGCAGCCAGCACCATGGGGGCGCTCGCCACGTTTGGCCATGTAAGACACTTGCTATGGACTCAACAAAATGAACTCTAATATGCCTTTAGCCAAAAAAGTATGCTGCAGCAGGACAATGACCCCAAACATTATTGCTATCTTCTGCACTGGGTCAGAGCTCTGATCTCAACATTATCAGAAAGATGTGAGAGAGATGCATCTATAAATGATTTGTGGTTAATTCTCTACAATGTTTGGAACAACCTTCAAAAATTGAAGGCAAAGAGTGCAAACATCAAACATTCATTTGATTTATTGCTTCAATTATTAACATTTTCCTGCTTTTAAATGCCAAACTGATAATGAATACAGTCGATTTGACTTATTTGACTTATAGCATGTGTTTTTTGGGTAAATACAGAGTGGCAAAGATAATTTATTATTTTTCTCCACATTTCCTTTAAAATGTACCTTTTATAGCGTGTCCCTTCGTGTTGTACGTAGCCATAGCGTTAGTTTTTTAATGGTATTACTCTCTCACGAATATTTCAAAGGTATCAAAATATATCAGCTGTTATCCAGGTTTCTAAACATAGCTGCGTTGAACGCTTCAGAAGCGCTTATTCGTAACAATACATCTAAGTTACACCATCTTTAATTGTATTTCAAATATAACGCCACACATAGAGAATCTTACCTGATAAAGGGAATAACAACAAAAACAGTCGTCAATATTTCCCTTTTTCTTGCTGTCATTCGGCAGCTGTTTACGAAGAAGCGCGTGGCAGAAGCGTTGATGCAGTAGCGCCTGCCCCCTGGCGGATGGGTGAATGAATCATTTCAGTCGGTCGGCCAAATGAACAGGCAAGCATTAGTATAATAAAACGATTGCTTAATGTTTGTGTACCTAATGTTCATCATACAGTAGACAATCTTAGGTTTTTCTTTGAATGCCAGTTAACATGCACTTAAAGGTTCACTCCTCGAAAAAAAGTGCATATCTCGTAATTTCATAGCACTTAAAATAAATATTATATCACAGAATGGTTGATGTAATTGCTAAATGGGTATAAAAAACACTGGTAGAGCAGTGGCTGAATGCTGACAAAGAGAGTCGTGCAGTGTGAAAACATATGTAACACTGCTACTCTGAAAACCGTGCAGTCTGAACTCGACTCGACAGGGATAAGAGCAGCTTAGAAAAGAGAACAGCCCTCTATTTATGTAAGGATTTGCTTGGTATTCTTTGAAGACTGAGTTCATCAAAAGGCCTGCCCTGAGTGATTTTCACAGCTACTGATCCCAAATCAGTGGCTGTGGTAACAGGTGGGAGTGACTGCACAGATTACAAAAATATATCACCGCCTCCTGCCATTTGGAACCAAAATGACCAGGTTTTGGGTATTTCAGGAGAAATTCATCCTTTTCACTCTTGGAAATATTGTCCTTAAAAGAATTAGATTCTTAAAAGAAATTTTGTTCGGGAAATGCCATAGGGAAAATAAAAAAAGCAATGCATTGGCTAAAAGTTTAAATGTAACCTGTATGTAAAATGTAAAAAAAACTAAGCTTTTTTTGTGCAAACCATTTATTTATTCTTATAACACTTCTGCTATTATTCTTGTCACGTCAAAGCGAGGGAGTGCAGCGCATTGCCCCCAATCTTGGATTTTTGGCCCTTTTTCAGAAAATTTTACTCCTGTAGGTGCTGCTCCTGTAAGTCATTGGTAAACTGATCATAATATGACTTGACTCCTGCTTTTGAGCCCATCCTCCAAATGATGCTCAGTGTACACGATACAAAGAAAGACTGTGTTTGTTGTAGGAGTATCTAAGCTCAACCAAGATGAATCTTCTTCATAGCATTACAGAAAAAGCTCACCCAGTTATCCTTCTACAGCATAGAGGGCAAAGGGGAGCACAAAAAACGTACGGTTCCCTCTCCGAATGACTAAGAAAAAAAACTCTCCTGAGAATGTCTCCTGTTGATTTCTAGCGATGAACATCTTGAATAGTTTGACACCTTCATGACAACCTTGTGAAAAGCTCCCTGTGGGTACGAATGAAGACATCTCGAACTGAAAAGGTGTCAACATATAAAAAAACAAAGCTTCTTGCTCTACAATTTCAACCACTTTGATGTATTTATTCAGTGAATTGTGCTATCTCTCAGATTAACCAGACCCTTTTCCTTTAAAAGCTGGTCTCATATATTGAAATACATGTATAGTTTTAAAAAAAATAGTGTTTAAAAAACAAGCTAGTTTTTAAAACGGTGTTTTCAACCTTTTTTGCACCATTTCACCGCCAGAACAAAAATGTTAAAATTAAACACTACAGTCTCATTCTCTTCAAAGCAACTTGAATAGGAATCAAACAAACACAAGGAAACACCTACAGCAAACCAGACTCTGTAATGGCTTAACTCATAGCTGTCTGACGTGTTTGCAAACATCAACTGGGAATCATTTTATACAACCGAAGTGAAATATGGAGTGCCACAAGGATCAGTCTCAGGCCCAATAATATTCTCTATCTATTTGCTGCCTCAATAAGATCAGAAGATACTTCTATAACATAAAAGTTATGTGATTGCATCACTGATATTTCAAAAGAAAGATGTATGAGAGATAAAAACATTTGCATCAAAGGGCTTTAAAAATAATTTATGGCAAAGGAAGTCGTCCTCTAAAAATTGCATTTTTGCTTGTGTCATCCTTTAACAAACACCTTGTTGAGATTGTATCTGTTTTTCTTCAAACTCCACCAGTCGTATCTTAAGGCGTATGGGATATTAAACACCATAAATAGCAAAGCTTTTTAACTAGTGAAGCCTGTCTGCCAAATTTTGCCAAATTTTGCTACAGTGTCAGTTATAGCGCCACCTAGTAGCAATATGGAATATTCCATTTTTTTTTACTGATATTCCAGATTGTTTTTGATGTATATGTTCGAAACTTGGAACAATAAGGAACCTACAAAAAAGTCAATTGGAGCGAGATTTCAAAACTCAGAGGAAGTCAGTATTTTTGATATTCTTGTAAAATTAAGTACAATTCCAGGTTTTTAATTTAATGAACTCCTCTTAGAGTGTTCATGTGATCACTTTGAAACTCTGGCAGTCTCATCTAAAGGCTTCTGCTGTGCTAGATTTTAACGTTTTTTTACTTCTTTGAGCGGTTTGTGATTGGCGGTCTGCTGAATTTTGATGTTTCGCAATGTAGATGGATATTGTTATGACTCGGTCAAACAATGTACGATCAGGTTCAAACTTGCCATTTGATCCAAGAGTCCAGATTTGAACAAATCTATGAAGCAACCTACAGTGTCTGTTATAGCGCCACCTAGTAGCAACATGGAATATTCCATTTTCTATTCCATTTTTTAACTGCTATTTCAGACCGTGTTTGAAATTTTGAACATGTTTGTTAGGGAGTTTTAATTTAATGAACTCAATGCCTGAATACATCTATATAGCTATCCATGGAATCACATACAGTGGAATATCCCGTTTCGTTTAATTTGGAACAAACAAATAGCTTTTTTGATTACTTTTGAATCTGGGGTCTACTAGAAAATCACCCAACTTTACGATAAAATGTAAAGTATTTAAGAGTTTTTTTGTAACCGTGTCCATTGCCTCCATTTTGACATAAAGCATCAAGTGCAACCAACCAAACGGGGATTGGTTGAGTCTGACCAACTCCATTCCACAGTAAGACAGGGTACATTTACAGCTGTAACTGAGTAGAGGAAGACACTGAGAATTTCAACCAGGAAATTACATTTTTCTTGATCATCTCTCTTAAATAAACTGGCCCTATTCTCCATTAAACCGCAGGAAGACCAGAGAATTCAGTAGCACTGATCTAATTCTAAGATGTGATAACACTTTAATATTTATACATTCCGTTCTGTAAATCAATCAACATTACATTTGTCCGAAGCTTCTAATCTCTTTTGTTGAAGAGTTTTCATAACACTCCAGAGGTAACTTGGTTTGAATAGAATAATTGCATTTGTTAATTCTTTATTAAAAACTCTTTGTAGTTTCTTGCAACCTCTCTCTCTCTCTTTCTCTGTCACTGTATAGATAGAAAGAGAGGGAGTACAAAGGAGGGGCCAGACATCTGGAATAACAACTGGAGAGTTTGGCTTACATCCCAGAAAGAATCACCGTTCAGATGATTCTGAATAAAATAGGATAAAGAGATGATAATAATTATCTGAGATCCAGCGATTGAAACACCAGGATCTGCTCAGTTCACTTGGTGCTTCCTTATCACTTCATCACTGAACATTGACCGTGAAACAGGGGGAAATGTCATGGCTTGTTTCACAGGAGCCATCCATTCACAGTTCACAGAGCTTCCAAAAGTGGTCCGTTCTTATTCATAAATAAATGCTTAACTTCATTTGAATGTGGCCGTAGAAGTGATTGGAATATCTGGATTCAATTATCCGGATGGATGTGCAATACTTCTGGAATGAATGCATGCTAACATTTGAATAAATGTCAGCATCACAATTCCCCATGGGTCCGAGGAAAGGATGGGAAGTATATCACAGATATAGAGGTAAACCTGATTAGATGAAACCATATGTGGCAAGCCCTTCAGTTTGATCCCAGAAGACACAGGTGAAATGCCACTTATTGTGCTCTGTCTTGGTCATTTACAGTGTCACCGGTGCTCTTAACCTTCGGATTGGCATATCATGCTTCCACCTCTCGGCATGCATCACACATTCCAGCTGCTGGACGGCTCCTCTGATCTCAATTCTGTGGTTAAATACAACACTTGACCCTCAGCATCTCGCATCCCTGTAAATATATCATTCTCTTGTCTTTCCATTACAATACCACAAACCTTGTTGACTTTTTGTAATGACTGAGAGAGGTGGAGGCATTTGGGGTTGCCATAGCAACAATAGCACAAAGAAGCGCTCGCTACACGTTTAGGCGGCGCCTAGCAACCGTAACCATGCATCCAAATGCCAGGTTACAAGACACTCCGGGAAGGGAGTTTTTTTAGAGCTAGATTTAATCAGCAGATATAAAGAAATGTTTGCTACGAATGAGATTGTTTCTTGGGGTTGGCATGGTGAGAGTGTGTTCATGAGAGATTGTGTGTGTCTGCGCATGTAAACTCTGCGCACACACTCTCCCTTCACTGATTAGGCCTCGCTGTGCTGATTAGCGGTGGTCATGTCTGCTCTTTACAGAGTCATTACATCTGCCAGAGTGATTTCCCTCCGCAACATCCCTCATCCGCTCGTTCTGTGGTGTGGAAGAGTGGAGATGCAGGGCGCCTTCTCACCCCAGTCTGCTCGGAATACGAATAATGAGTTATTATTGCTCAGACAGTCCAGCTAATGCCGTGGGTCTCATCCACAACATGAGGGTATTGTTCTGAGGTTGAAGTCAGAACACAAGGACAAACCTGGCATGCAAACCCACCGGGGACACTTGCTTTGTGCGGACAACGAATAATTGATGACGAGCTGTTGAATTATTAGAAAATTATGCACACCCGAGGTGGCGATGCCACGTTTCACCTCGGGTCTGCATTCATTTCTAATAATTCAGCAATCTGGAGTCATCTCTTTCTACTGGTACTTTAGGATTACCTCAGGATATGTTTGGGCTTCAACACATTCTTGGTGGATGTGTTAAGAAAAGGTGTCCAAAGAGTAGTTTTGTTTTGGCTAATTTGGTGTATTTATGTAGACCGCTCCGAATCAAAGAACACAAAGAAAAAATCCTGGATGTCGAGAGGTTAATTCTGTCGGTGGCTGCAGGGAACTGTTTGACCAAAATGTATAGAAAAGAGAGAATTTTAAATGAACTTTTTCTAATTTGCGGTACGAAGTCGCTATGAAAATGTGGAATGAGCGCCACTGAGCGGCCATTTTTATGTCCTACTGTGTAAAACGGATCTGAGATATGGCAAGCTGTGTTCCATATCTATCTCTTGATTCAACCACTTAGCCCAGACCAGCAAAGTTCCCATCGCTAGAAACCCAGAACTGAAGCTGCAAAAACCCAAATAGCAGTCTGAAACAAACAAGATTCCAGACCAGTAAAGTCCCTATCGCTAGAAACCCAGAGCTGAAGTGCAATGGGGACTTTGCTGGTTTGGAATCCTGTTTGTTTCAGGCTACGTCTTGGGCTTTTGCATTTCCCTATGCCTTCCCCTTGCCCAAAAAAGTGGTAAGATGCCAATTGTATTTTTATGGTATTAAAACGATCAAGTTTTAAGTCATAAATGTCTTTTGTTGATCTATTTAAGCAGTCATCTAGCACTAAATCGCTGCGTAGTAACGCTATATGTTCTTGGCTTTGAACCAGATATCTGGTGATGGAGCTCAGTGAAGGACTGGATCAAATACTTGTAAGCATTTGATGGTTTGATTGGGAACACTGGTAGCATGCCCTGATTGCTCCTCCGAAACATGTTAAACAAACAACCCTTATAACACTGGAAAGAGTCTAAACTTTACACATTCAAAATAGCAAATTTGATCCTTGGGGCTCAGGTTATATGTTATATTTAGTGTGGAGAAACTGTAAGAGCTTAAGTCATTCCAGAAGAGATGGTGCAGATTTCTCGTCTGGCTCTTGGCGGATGCAGTCGCATCTTTCTATCTCCCTCCCTTATCCTCCCTGCTGGCACCCTTGTCTTTTTCCTGTCTGAGAGAGACTCTCCTTGCCTTGCTCTCAACTGATCTCATGCAATCAACACCATCTTCTCGACGACGAGCTTGGCTTGGAGTTGTGCCAGACCTTTTATTCAGACCTTTGATAACAGGTTTCTGCAGACTGGATTTGGTGAGTCCCTGTGGTGTTAGCGATTGGCAAAAGCAAGCTGGATTGAGATGGCAGTGGGCAGAACTATTGGGACTTGATTGCAAACTGGACAAGAGACTGACGACCATGCCACGGATGTTGGATAAAATGGAGACCAGTGATAGACTAAACTCATTTGTTTTTCCCTCATCTCGTTAAGATGGCCCTGACAAACCCATCGTTGAAGTCAAAACAACTTTCCCCTGAGAACAAGATAACGAGAAGCTTTGAATTCCTCCCCAGGGACACTAATGCCTCCGCATAATCTCTTTACCCTGTACTATGCTGTTCTATAGCTGCTGTTTGCTCTCATGCGAACTCAATCCCATTCCCTTTTCCCCTCTAACTTGTTTTGCGAAGTTGTGTGTTAAGTCCAATTGTAACTATGTGCTGTGGCTAAGGCTTTCTCCCCTTCGGAGGACTGTGTGGCTGGGGTATTTATTGAGCTAACTCTCCTAATGTATACATTTTGTATGTATTCATATTGTAAGTTTTCCAGTTTAAAAATTATGTTTTGTTTTCCACTAGTCTATGTTTTTGGTTTCACTGCATATAACAGTGTATGTGACAAATAAAGGTTGATCTCTTTTTGCAAAAAAGCCAACTTGTTATCTGTCTTTTGTTTCAGACATAAAATCCAAGACTGTTCGTATAAACTACTCAGACTTTGGTTTCTATTTCTTTTGTGGTACCACAAAAGGAATTCTGGGAAATCGCTGAGAATGCTGTGAAATTTTCCATTGACTTAACATTGGGTCAAACGTCCTAAAACTATAACTCTAAGTGAGAACCTCAAAGAACCTTCAAGCTCACAATACTTCCAGAGGTTATCTGTTTATGCAAGAGGATACTGAACCCTGTGTAAAAGTATTTGAGGGATTAAATATTTACAATTTAATGGCCTTGAATAATGGCCTGAATGGCAATATCTTCAAGATCAAACATCATAAAGAAATGTGATTATGATTATGTTAATTTTAGTAACAAATTAATTTTTTTATGATAATTTTTTTATGACTTTCATCACTGACTACTCCCTAGCAACCAAAAAAGTTTACCCTAGCAACCAAATTATCTAAACTCGATCTCAGCTTTAGTAAATGATAGAGGCATTTTAATTACGTATAGTGACAGAGGCAACATAATATCAGCTACCCCTCCATAGCACCAGGCTGTTTACCATAGCAACCAATTTGGAATATCTCAATCTCAGCTTTGGAAAATCATATAAAGACGAGGGTTGTTTTATTTCACTCACAGGGAAATATGGATCATTATATTATGTCACCAACCCCTCAAAAACAAACTTAGGATATCTCTATCTTAGAAATATACAGCACTTTTAAAAGCCAACATCAAAACTTCAGCCATCCGTCGAATTGTGATTGCTTTCTTACGCAGACTCTATCTCATGCAGGCCCCGGATAATTTAAGTTTGAGACCCCAGGGTTAAACAGAGACAACAACTAACATGAGAATGCCTCGCTAATGAGAAATGTTTGAGGTTTGTTTTGAAGTTGTTGATGTTTTTTGTGGTTTTCCCCACTGCTGCCAGCAAATTGTTTCTTATATTTGGTGAGGAAACATTATAAAATGAAACTTGAAATCTTTTTTTAAAGAAAAACGTCCCTTTATCCTGTCCGCCATCAGTCAGAGTGAAACATGAGGGGGAAACGAACCCCATTTTTGTAATCATTAGCCAACATCCATTTTGCGCTGACAGTAATCCTCAGGGAAACCAGTTTAGATGCTTCAGAAGGACCTTTTTTGTACTCAAAATCAGGACCTTGTGGAAATATTGATTAGACGTCATTTAACTGATGCTTTTTAGCTGAATTGATTCACTGCAGGGACAGCCTCCCTGGAGCCTCGTCTGCCAGCAGAATGGGTACAGGAAAATCTTGTTGAAATAATTGCTGAAACACGAGTGTTCGCTGCAGGGTTTCTAAATTTTTTTTCATCTCACAGGGAGAGATACTTTACAGTGAGATTAATCTCGAGACCCACTGAACGTGTTTTATATCCTGAACTACGCGGGAGAACGTTCTCTTTGCTTTTTCTTGCCTTTTATATTTCATGACAGTAATGAATTCGCTAAGCTCAAAATGTCATGAGGTTAGTCGTAAAGGGTAAAAATGAATGAGTAAGAGGTTTACAGATTAGGGCAGAATATCGTTTTATTCTCTCCTGGTGGCACAGTGTGCTTCCAGACTAATGGCTGTAGTCGATCATTTGCTGATTTTGTATTTGCTCTGAAGCATGGCGTAGTTTAACAGTGTGATTTAGAATCTTATGCTTTGAGCCATTTTGTCCTTCGAGTAAAACGCAGTTTTTTTCGGGGTGATGTATATCATAAGTTACACTGAATGCTTTAGGGTTAAAATACTACAAAAACCTTGTGGATGTGCCACATTTCAGTCGCAAATGTTGGCCAATCTCGAGGATTTTCTCCTCTTTGTAGATCATTTCCAGGTCATTAATGTTTCTATGCAGACATATAGAAACTTGAATCTTCTCAAATCTTGAAAGCTTCTGCAATGCGAAACTCTTTTTTTTCTTTTGTAACAGTCGTTCAGTCCAATGTGTGATGTCACGTTGACGCTCATGGTTTAATATCAAGGCGTGTCATAAATTGATGTGTAGAGGCCTTTGCTCAAAACTGCAATTCATCAACAGCCATTCCAATGACGCTCACAGGAAACTTTTATTTGGAGCACATCTCTAAAAGTTTTCCCCGGACTAGCAATTCTGCGGAATTGATGTCCAAATCGATGCAAATTTTTCCCTTTTCTGTCAGATTTCTCGCATAATTAAAAAAGAGAGGGCACATAACTAGTAAAATGGGATCTGCCGGGAATCCTTCCAAATGTTGCCATAGGGTCGGCCAGGACAGGAAAATAATACTCTTCCCAAACCCAGTCGGCAAACGGGTGAAACATCTCAATGGCCTTAAACAAAACTCCTGTCTAAATCGTTTATTGTGTACTCGTTTATTGTCAGTGCAGGCAATAATTTTCCCTTGTGCAATAGCAAAATGAAAATAAACGCGATTCTGACTTCTGTCTGAAATACGGTTAAGTAAACCAATCAGAATTTGACTTCAAGATTCTCGAAAACTATGCGAAAGGCATCAGACGTTTAGCGGCGATCCGTGGGCATGACGTCTGAGGCTCTCGACCTGGTGAGAGAGAGGGGTTTGTGTACAATCATCATAAAGCACAGATGTGAAATTTGATTTGCATGAAGCGAAATAACATACCGCTTCAACAATCCCCCCCGTCTTGAAAGTAAAGTCGATTTCCAGTTTCACTCTTCTGTGTCTCTGAAGAAGATTCATTCACAGAAAACTGCTTCTGCTCATATTTCCGCACGTCCTAACAGAAAGCAGCAAGGTCAAGTACTTGGTAGTCGTATGACGATGACGCACACCCAGACACTCATTTAAATGAAAGCAACTTCTTTTGTTTAAGTGTGTGAGTCACTGATTTGGACATGATTACCTCAGGTATATTTAGATGCTTAGCAATCCAACCTCATACCAGCATGGTACTTTAAAGCAGTGTTTGTGTAGCACAAAGATGTTAGTGCTTCTGCCTGCGGGTGCACTCTAATACAACTGGGTCAATTTGGCACCAAGGACGAAAAAGTAGCAACCCGAGGCACAATGTCTCAAAAGGAAATCTTCTGTAACACAATTAAGCAGTTTAGCTAAAATGAACAATCTTTGTACTGTTTCCATTTACCTTTCAGCGATCCATCTCTTCCTTTTAAAACTGAGTTAAGATAGAGCCGGAAAGCAATCTACTTTAAATATAGTTTCTATCTACAAGCTCTGATGGTTTTACATAGTTCAACCGATGTCTGCTGTAACAGGTTTTAAAGAAACCTTGGTATTAAATCCAGTGTAAATGTTATGTACTCATTATGCTTATTCAATCCAAACCATTGTCAAGTGAAACTCCCGCTCTCTTTAGTGGCTGAAACTGTGACTAGATGCCACACAAACCTCGATGTTAGCTTGTAAAAGTGCTGTTTAGAAGCGAATGATACAATAAGGGACATAAGTCAGCCCACATGTCTTTGTGATTTACCTAAACTGAGAAAAAGCAGATTTGTTGTGCAGGATTACAAATTCAACATCCTACATAACTATTTAACAACAGCCATGTGTTTAACTTTCTATTTGGTATTTAAGATTCACGATTGTGATTTACAGAGAATTGCTTGTTAAGATATAGACTCATTTTACATAATACCAGCCAATGTATGTCGTCTTTGTGGATCCTGTAGGACTTGATTTACAGATCATGCTTTGAACTGACCACTCCTTTTGTGGGCAGCCCCCAAAGACTGCCAGTGTATAAGATACAAAGAAAGAATGTTTTAGCTGTGTTAAAGGATGACTGCAGCTTTGGACATTAAACTTGTTCTGTTACCCCACAATCTCCTACAGTTTTTCCTACAGTTGCTATAGCAAACAGCCTGGTTGCAGTGTAGGGATCAATTCCATGTTCTGCATGTCCCTATGAGTGAAATACACCAACCCCCATATTTCTATGATTTTCCAAAGCTGACATAAAGATAAGCCAAATTGGTTGCTAGGGTAAACACCATGGTTGCTATGGAAGAGTCATTGACATAATATAGTGTTAATTAAAGCAATATCTCTATCATTTACCAAAGCTGAGATAGAGTTCGGAAAATTTGGTTGCTAGGGTAAACAGCTTGGTTGCTATGGAGCTGTCAGTGGTCATAAAAATTTAAAGTTGTTACTATTATCAACATTTTTCTGTGAATTCCATGAATGCTTCCTGGGGAACATTTTTTCGACCCATTTGTTTCCCACGTATCATCCATAAGTCAATGGTAAATATTTAATCCCTTCTAGAGCATGGGGTTCAAATACTTTTGCTTAGTTGCTGGTATGTTCTTGTACATATGGATAATTTCCACAAGTTTGGTTGTTTTAAAGGTTCTATGAGATTCTCTGTTTGAGTCACAGTTTTTCAAAAATGGACCCCATCTTGAGTCAACGGAAAATTTCCCAGCATTCCTAGTGGTAACAATCAGAAAAGGCAGCAACCTGAGACATACCAGTTTGGTACCAGTATGCTTAAACTGCATAGCCAATTAAGACAGACTGTGGTAATTGATTCCTCTTGTTAAAATTGCAAATTTGTCTTTTGGAGATATGGAGAAGTCTTTACATTTATGCATTTGGCACATGCTTTTTCCAAAGCGGAATACATTTCAAGGACTGAAGACTGTAAGAGCCAAACTCGTATTTTGGGTTTTTTGTTCAAATATTGTAATGGTATTTCAAGCTTCATTGGAAGTGTTTTAATATTCTAGGTAATTTTTTTTTTATTATTTATGTAAATGAATCTGTTTCTCCTTAAGCCACACCTACTTTTTTGGGACTTTAATTGGACATGTTGGGGCAAGCCCAAGCCCAGGCAGTAGTTTTCTTACCATCTGCATTTTACCATCTGTAATTTAGGTTGAAGGCTCAATATTGTGTTATTGGATCTAAGGAAAGTGATTATAAGTTTTGATATACTTTACGGAATTGTTTTATTTTTACATCGTGTTTGATTTTGAGGTGAAAGTAAATACAATTTTTGGATCGACAGTGACGACATAAGAATAATCCTTATCCAACTACCGAATCAGGAACCAACAAAGATATTTGATCGATTGGTTTTAACCTCGCCATATCTGCATTACTGGTGACTGAGTGACTCCCCTTCGTAGTAAGTTCCCCTTAACTGTTTACAGTCCGGTTCCGACAGCAAAAAAATAAATAAATCTCTGATTTTATCTCAAGCTCTTAATTCATAGGAATTTACTTATGCTGCAATACTTCAATTGGCCACTTGAGGCTCCCATTGACACCAATGTTAATGTACTCGACAAGCGGCACAACGGGGAGAGACATTTCACGAGACGATCTCAAAACTCACTCAGAGTACAACATACTGGTAAACCGCACGCAATGCCAGGCTTCCCAATAACTGAAAGAAACCGATACCAGATTTGGTTTCCAGTTCATGTTTAGTTCAATGCATTTGTAAAATGTAAAAATTGTGTATGTTAAAATTTAACAATGAAAAAAAATGATCTTAGCTCACTTTTTGTATTTATATGATTTATTATATACACATTGGACATTGTGATTTCCTTGGACTGTTGTAGAAGTGATCATTTAAAGTTTTGACCTTGTATATATATATATTTTTAAATTTAAATAACACTTGCACTAAGACAAATCATAAATATAAAGTGTTGCATATAAATATTTATTTGTTTACTACCTTGTTAATTAATTTAATTCATATTCAGTGTGAGAAATAATTCACATGATCAGCGTCTTTGCAGAGATGAATATCCTTAATTATTCATAAATTCAGAAGAGGGTATCAGAGTGGTAGCCCTTTGCATTAATCCGCACCCAGGAAGTAGCTCTCGGTTTCAAAAAGGTTGGTGACCCCTGCTCTAAGATGTATTATTTTATGCATGCTCAGTAATATGATGAATGATTTTGACAACACTCTTGATGAGGGGGATAAACAATTGACTTTTTAGCAAATCGATACTATATAAATTTTCAAAACAAGAAGTTCCAAAACAAAAAACATTAGTCCACACAGTAAGGTATTCGATGTGTATTAGAGCACTATTTTAAGAACTCTTCTTAAACCAATAAACCAAGATATGTATCACTGCAATGTAGTAATTTCACCCAGGATTGCGCCCCTCAATGTAAATTAAATCTTGCAGTTTTCCCACTCCAAAATATTCCCAAAGATCAGTTTTTTTATTGGTGCATAACCCCCTTTTTTCCGTGCCTTAACCACTTTTGCTCATTTTTGACGAACTGCTGTTGGCTATTGTCTACAACCCGTTTGCTTTAAACTCCTCTCGGATAATCCATGAGTTACTTTAAGCACATAGAATTACATGGTCCTTGGTAAATAAGCATTCATAAGCATTTTATTGGTAATTGATTAATTGATTGACCTATAGCTTATCTGTTGCAGGAGAGATACGCCAATCACAATTAAACTTGAAACCATACAGACTGATTAGGTTTCATAGAAATACATAGTAGAATGCTACAATCTCAGCTACTTTACCTTAAAATCTCAGCTACAGCATAAATTGTCTGCATGGGGGACTTTTAATTTGTATATAACTTGAAAGGGCATTATTGACTAGAGCTTATTAGTTTAGCCTCAACTGAAGATGGAAGGCGCCTTTTGACGCATGTCATTGATGAAGTCCAATTATTAAAAGCTAAATCTACTTCTACTTTCGGCTGTTTCCAGTTTAGGGGTCGCCACAGCAAATCATCCTTTTCCACCTAACTCTGTCCTCAGTATCCTCTACTCTTGCACCAACTACCTTCATGTCCTCTTTCAGCGCATCCCTATATCTCGTCTTTGGCCTTCCTCTTGACCTCCTCCATCTCCAACATCCTTCTACCAGTATAACCACTATCCCTCCTCTGCACATGTCCAAACCATCTCAATCTTGAAGGTCTCTCTGACTTTGTCTCCAAAACAACCAACCTGAGCTGTGCCTCTGATGTGCTCGTTCCTAATCTTGTCCATTCTCGTCACTCCTAAACTGAACCTCAACATCCTCATCTCTGCTACTTCCATCTCCGTCTCTTGTCTCTTCCTCACTGCCACAGTCTCCAAACCATACATCATAGGATTAAAAGCTAAATGAAATAATATTTACATTGTTTTTCATTGCAAAATAGAAGATGGGCAAACAAACAAAATGTCACCCACAATATGTGGCCCAAGCTAAACTATTAACACAGTAATCGTACATCTATTAAATTGTTTTTAATGAAAAGTGTTGAACCTGGAAAACATAAACCTGTATTTAATTTATCCACTGTTTAATCATTGAAATTGTCTGTTTATTTTTGTAGGGGTCTCTCAAGAGCAGTTCTCACAATTTTTGATGTATTAAAAAGGGGCGGCACATTAGAAAAGCAACGAAAGATACATGTATTTTACTCTTTCATTCCTTCAAAGAGAAAGGCAATGGCGCATCATGCATAAGTCCATAGTCCTTTGCAGCTCTAGATGTGCTCGTCAGACCCCTTCAGATTATCTGCTTTAAGTAGGAATCAATAGGGACTCACATCTACTTGTACCCAAAGAAGTAACAGTCAATAATTGCTGAAAAATAGAAAACTATTTAGCTTGTAATTCCATTCTTTAAATAGCATGGATCGTGATTGGTTCATTCATTCATTCATTTTCTTCCTTTTCAGGTAGTTCTCCAGTGGTGAAAGGTGAGACTTAAAAAGTGTGAGTTGAGTATATTTTGAGGTTCCAATTCTCATTTTCTCTTACGAGTGCATTCAAAAGCTCTCTACATCAGTACAGTAAGTATTATTGATTATCAGATTATCAAAATTTAGGAATATTTTGCTGTAACATTGTTGAGTAATTCCATGCTGAACTTTACTTTAAAATAAATAAATAAATAAATACAAAATAAACGTGTTTGGCACATTTTGGGGGGCACCAAAGTACATTTCTGCTAGGCGACTCACTGTGCCAGCAGAGGCCCTGACACACACATTCACTCCTAAGGGACATTTAGAGAGTTCAATTAACTCAAATAATGTTTTTGGTCTTGTGGGGGAAGTACCCAGAGTATAGCCAGAATTTTGGAATCCAATGTGATTAAATGTTAAATATGAATGCAGTTAAATTTGTCTAACTTTTAAGACTGTAATCGTTCCAAACTGTGAGTTGTTTCTTTAAAAGACGTCTCATCCCTTCCTGATATTGGGCCATTTGACCAAAATGAATGGGAATTGAGTGTTGATGAGAGCGCACATGCTCAGAAGAGATCCCAGACAGAGCGTTGGTATCATGCTCCTCCCCGAAGGTCCGTTTCCTCTACTTAACAATCTAGATTTTCTTATCTCAACGAAAATTTTAACTTGAAAAAAAAATACCATTGAACTTTGGCCACTGTATGTATAACTATCAATACATTTTCGAAACATTCCAAATTAAATAATGTTTAAAAATTGGCTTTCACTTAATTTCACTTTTTCTATACTGCACCTGTACTCTAGGGGAGGATCAATGTACCCTTTGTCTCATTCAGTCGACAGGGCCTGACCCACTCTGAGCCAAAGCTAGGCTGTAGCTAACAGGGACAAATATGATGCCATTTTATACTTAAAGAAACTCAAAAGGTCACTAAACACACATGTGTAGATTTATAATAAAGCATTTATAATTCCAGGATCAAACTCAAGAAGAGTGAACTGCATGGTAAAAGGTAAATCTGTTTACGCATGGCTTGAAAATAGTCAATGGTTGAAGATCTGCTAGAAGTGAATAAAGTAAAAATCGATTGCTACGGCTCTAAAAAATTACAGTACACCGTAATTAAATGTACACCTCAACACTTCAAGGTATTGAACTTTTTGTTGAAAAATACAAGGGGTATTGAGTCTGACATGCCAGGTTATAGGCGTCTAGTCGTCTATGCAGAAGTGTTTGTGATCAGGGCTGGCGTGGACCGTTACCCTGAGAGCTCCTTCCAGAAGATTCAAGTGGTAATTTCTAGAGTCACGCCTCATTTTAAATGGAAATGACCAAATAAACTATTAAGAACAACCTAAAACAACAGAAACCAATACTGAGATGTATTTTGGTTATTGTTCAATTCAAGTGCCTTTGGAAGGGTTCATGAGCTATTCAACTGAAGGACTCCTGGGGAAGTTTTCTTGCAAACAATCCTATATAACTATATGGTTAACATTGTATTTGCATTTAAAATGCATCACTGCGTAGTTGATAATGGACAAACCAATTATCAATTCCGACAAACCCATTTGTCTTTATGTTTGGGTTGCCTTTAATAACTTTTGTTAGCTGTTACTTCAAAGCTCCAGGTGTTTCCGTGGGGATGGTGGAAATCCTTTAGGCACTGCTTGATTAACATTAATTTTTTGTTTTAACAGGATACTCTTTGAGTTGACATTGAGACAGACAAAATTAAGATCTTAATACGTCTCACAATTTTCAAGTTGTACGATTTATATTTATTTTCTTTGGAAAATATAACCAGATATTTAGTATGTAAAAACATTTGAGCAGCATTTGACAGAACATAAGAAAAAAATAAAAGAAAACATTTTCACAGAGTTCCACAAACGTCCACTGAGTCACAAACACAGCCCCTGGAACCCACTACATCGACAGCTTCTTGCGTTTTAACATCAAAATAGCAGAACACTCTCCGGTTGCCCCGGAGGTTCTGCTGAGAAGAGGGTTTCCCAGGAGAACAAGAATTCTGAGAACACTTCAACACAACACAGCACTGCCGACGCTCTTCCTGTAGATACTTTGCTTATAGGGGAAGACAGCTTGAAAATTTTGCGGCGTTTTGAAAGGTAATTGTAACATATCTGTAAATAGATATATTTGTGTATATGTATATAGAAATATACCATTCTTTCCCACAAATAAGAAATATACAGTATACAACAACTAGAACTTGATTACGTCTGAACTCTCCAGATAATGCTTCCCTCAAATGAAGCATCGAAGGAGACGCGTCTTGTACAGTTTGGTGCTTGTTATCTTTGCGTCTCTCTCTCTCTTTTTTTTCAGTGGGAAACCACAGGTAAACTCTCAAGACTTTATACATCCTTTGTAGCACATATACCCAACGACTCACATAGTCCAACAGACACGCATATGCAGCCATGCAACCTGTGAAATCCTCTTCACATTGAACATTTAGATCATCTTCATATTGACCCGTCTGGGTCCACTTGTTTCTGTAAGTTCTGAGTTGGCACCTTTGCGCTTCCGTGGGACATACTGGATGTCCACACTTCCTCTGTGCCTCCCTTTTCCACGGCTCCATGCAAACAACAATAAGAAGCAGAATAAAACAACGCCTAGGAAGCTGAGGCAGCCCATCGCTGTAGAGACCAGGATGGTGGTGAAGTCCAGGACCACCCTGATGGTGTACTCCTCTGTGCCATTTATCAGGGAACTGTTGTAGTCAGCGTCAAAAAGAAAACTGCGGTTTGCGTAAAGGGCTCTGTCCACGATTCCCGAGGTTTTAACAGCAAGTGTTATAGAGAGAGTTGCATTTCCTGCTGGGTTTGAAGCCACGCATATGTACATGCCGCTATCCTGTGGCTCGGCCATCCGGAATTCGAGTGACCCATTGGTGTGTACCACCATTCTTCCGGTACTCTTTGTGGTAATGTGCCGCCTGTGCGGTGTTAGCCATGACACAGAGGGAGGTGGGGCTCCATCTGCACTGCAGTATAGCCAGGCTCGCTGTCCTTCTTCTGCTTGCGCCGGGTAATTTGCCATGGTAGTGACCCTAGGTTTTGTGCAGATGACGTAACGAGATATTTGGGATTCTGGTAGGTCCCTAAGAGGCTTTCCAGCCAAAGGGGCAGGAGCACTGCATTCAGGCTGAACATCCCCATAGAGCAAAGGTGGCATCCTCTCCAAGAGCCAACGCACACGGCAGTCACAAACTAAGGGATTCTGGCCAATCAGAAGACTTTGCAGGGACTCCGATGCCGGGAAAACACTCCTTTCGAGTGTTATGAGACGATTGTTGCACAGATCAAGAACACGCAGCGAGGAGGCTCCTTGAAAGGCTTGGGGTTCCACACTGAGAAGGTTAGCCTGTTGTACACGTAGCACTTCCAATTGATCCATTCCCCGCAACCACCCTGCAGGTAGCACCCGTATACGGCTGTAAGACAGGTTCAGGTGTGTTAGGTAGGATAGATGATTCACAACAGGAACGGATGTCAAGTTAGTGTGAGTGATGGACAGTGTGCTAAGGTTCAGTCCCTGCAAAGCAGAGGTCGGGAATCCTTCTAACAAAGGCCATTGATCCAGTTCCAGGTGTTTAAGTCGTGGAAGGCCCTTGAAAGCATGTGGCTGAAGGTCTGCAATGCCCAAGTCTCGCAGCCTCATACTAGTGAGACCATGCAGATGTGCGAGAGAATGCGTCGGCACACTGCTCAGGTTGCAGCGCTGCAGTGTCAAGGATCGCAGGGATGCCAGCCCACTGAAGGCTCGTGGGGCAATAAAGACCAGCTCATTATCACTAAGCTCTAACACCCGAAGCCTCCGCTGCTCTTCAAAGGCATAGTCAAGGAGAATAACCAGACGGTTCTGACTGACATCCAGCAGAGTGAGGTCACTGAGGCCAGCCAGTGCTCCACGTGGTAGCAAGGTTAGCTGATTGCTTCGCAGCCGGAGTAAACGCAGCCGAGGCTGGGCACGGAAACTTCCAGGGTCTATAGATGACAACAAATTGTTGCTCAGATCCAACTCCTCCAGCAGCAGGAGTGAGGAAAAGTTCTGCGGTGTCACAATACGCAGGCGGTTTTTACTCAGGTCCAGTGACCTTGTCTCTATTGGGATGCCCTCAGGCACCTGCGCTAACCGTCTGCGATGGCATGACACGGATCGTGTGGGGACAGAGCACTCACAGCGCGCAGGGCAAGCATGTGCAGGGCAATGAATCAACAGGAGTGGCAGGAGGGAAAACCCCAAAACACATGAGAACGGAGAGAACAGCATGGCCACCTGTAGAGACACAACACAAAAGATTAGTTTGGTAAGAATATTTTAGGGGCCACTGTAAAAGTTTTTGTTTTGGCATTGCATGAATCATGAATTAAACTTTACCCAACTCTCAAGGAAAATATAGATTCCAAACATCCCTTTCACAGACTCGATTGTCATGCAAATTTTTGCCATTCTCTATCATCTATACACAACTTCAAAGTCCCAGAGAGCAGGCATTTGACCTATAAAACCCACCAGAAAGCCATTTGGCTTTGCTAAAAATAGTACATGATGAAATAAAAAGATCTTTACCCATATTTACAAATAAAAAATATTCAAGAAACCGATTCACCAAACCGAACTGAATTGTTTTAAGAGGTTCGCATTACTTACGCATAATTTGTTTAATGACTTACACAAATTACGTGTTTGACACTTACTCTGAGTTGAAATAAACCAATTTCCTGAATTATTTTGTTACTCAAATACTGTTTGAATGGCCATGAAAAAAGAGCTGATGAAGCTCGACTTGTGCAGCTGCCAGAGTGGTAGTCGTTTTCGACTCGCGGATCACCAGTACACTGAATTGCGGACTGTTTCTTTCGGATCTCCAGTAACTGTACATGAGTGCAAAAAGAACCTGTTCGTGTAAAAGATCTGAACTTCCCATTACTAACACACATTTTTTTTGCTGCTGAGATTTATTGCTAAAAATTGTACACAATTAAAAAAAATATATATATATAAAATATATATAAATATATATATATATATTTTTTTTTCCTACATGTATAATGTATAATTTACGTGGAAACTTTGCTATTTTAAGGAGAGATTAACACAAGATTTTTTCTATTTGCTGCAGGAATTTATTGGCAAAAATAAATATATGTTTACACATTAATAAATAAAAAAAATCTCTTGGCCACTTCAAGGAAACATGTGTTTCCCTTTGCCATCTTAGGGAGAGATCAACACACATGTTTTTTTCCTTTGTTGCTGAGAAATTGAGTGCATTTCATCAATCACACACACACATAATCCTGGTACTGATATGGCATCTCTTGTCTGCATTTACATTTATGTGAATCTAGAGCAGTCAACACATCTCACAGTGGCAATGTGAGAACTGGCCAATCAAGTTATCTGCTTGCTTTACACGAAGGATCCTACCTACACAGTCAGCACACAAACCTCCTGACAAAACAAACAAGACACCAGCAACCATTCCTTCACACCTACTCCCCTGCAGAGTTTGAAGATGCTAATATTTAGCAAGATTAGCATTTAGCATTTTGCCTAACAGAGGCCTAAAATGTCTGGGTCTTCTAGAGTTAAAGGACTATTCTCAACTTCACCCTTTGATGATGAACTGGTGTTTTTGAACTGGTGAGGGTGGATTGCTCTCTCAAAGGGGAGGTTGACGGGTTCAAGTATCTCAAGATATTACTCACAAGTGAAGGAAAGATGAAGCATGATGGACAGAGCTGTGAATTGGCTGCAGTAATTCAGTAGGTTTACGGGTCCGTTATGACAAAAAAAATTAGATTTACCTCATAAGATCCGATTATGAACCTTATGAAGGATCATTTCTTGGATTCAAAGGGTTCCCATTTTGTGGTATATTATATAGAGGGAGAAGTCACTACTCTAGAGAAGCCAGTTTGAGGTGACTCTGGAATGCCTTCCCTGGGAAGTGTTCCTGGAACCCGGAAAAGTAATCCTTTAGCTCTTCGATCCTCCCATGGCCCAGACCTCAACCCCATAGAAAACCTATGGAATGACCTGAAGAGGAGAGTGCAGAGGGGAGGAGTTCAGTCCCTGGAGGATTTAGAGATGAAGATCCCTCTTTCTGTGTTCTCTAATCTTGTAAAACATTATAGAAGAAGATTAGCTGCTGTTTTGTTGGGAAATTGTGGTTGTACAAAGTATTAAATATCAGGAGTGCTAATAATTGTGGCACCCGTGATTTGATGTTAAAGAATTATTTCTTAATGTGGGATTTCTTAATGTGGCACTTGAATCAAACGTTGGAATTTCTGAAAGGTTGGATATGCTGAAAGGACCATGCTTCTAGCCTGGGCTGGGAAAACCTCTGGTAGAGTTTGTGGAAGTGGGCATGGGGAGGGAAATATGGGCTTCCCTGATTAGACTGTACCTCTGAAATCCAATACTGGAAAAAGGGAAATGGCTGGTGCATGTTTTCTTGTGTTACCGATTGTAAATGTGGACTGTAGCATCTGGAAGCAAAACCAAAATAGACACAAAATCAAAAATGCTGTGCCAGTACTCCAAATCGAGGAGCTGCTCCAGCATGTGTTCCCAATGCTTTAAGCTTAAAATAGTTCTGTGATAAGAGGGTAAAGCTTTTAGACTGGATGTTGAAGCAGAGCCGTGCTAGGATCATTTTAGAATTACTACTTATTTCTTCAACTTACAATGGTCAGCAAATATGAGCTGTTCAACAGAGTTACTCACACGGTTGCTGACCATTGCCTAGAGACTATATTGCCATATGAATTCTCTCACCCACTCAAATAATCAAATGCAGATGTTCCAATATCTTCCATGGCCATCTGTGTTTAGAAATCAAGTATTTAGGCATGCAGAATGTATTTGTGAAAGAACAGACCACTCTCAGGAACTTACAAGTCAAGTTGTGAAATGGCCGCTACTTCCCCACGGCACGTTCCATGATAAATGATCAATAACAAAGTTTACTTACTAAAAAACTAGAACTGTAGTTAACAATCTGGATGATGACGCTCCGCATACTGTGAGGAGGGAGGGAAATTTCTCCAGAGCTCACGGTTAAGGAACTGCAACATATAAAGCATCTTGGGGTCACAACGTTTTTAAAAAAACGTTGGGACTTGTAGTTCGTGAATCATGGGTAATGTAGTGTGTAATGGCCGTCAGTCGCAAGTCACTCTGGCTAGAAAAGGGGCATAAATAAAGCTCAAAGTGCATTGAAGAGTTCTGTGTAAGTCTCATCACTTCGCAAACTAATAAATCCACGAGTAAATGTGTAGAAATAACAACACGCTTCACGCAGTTCAGTGCCTGTGTATGCTAACACACTCTCGTGCTGTTTGCGTGAGATAAAGTTAATGAACAGTTTTTATTGTAAGAGTTTGAAATCAGGAATGTTTTTATTCTTTCTAATAGTGTTTCATTAACATTGTTTGCAGATTTCAGATGTTTTGTACAATGCTGTGTTGGTTAGCATAACCGATTTTATTGCTACATCACTTTTTATTAGACAGCACTGCTCTCGGTAAACGGTCTTTTAACAAATCTAAGTTGGTGATCGCCCCAGCGTAATTCCAAATACATAACTATCGACAGAAATCACACTTTCTAGAACTAGGGGCGTTGCAAGGAACATCTAGCCGTTTTCAGCCAAAAAAAAGGAATACAGGATTACACAAACTTGCGTGAAAGATTCTGAATAAAATGACGAGGGAACGACACTAAAAGATGAGATGAATATGGCCTTTTTAACATTTTGGTTCCAGTGAAAGGGACTATAGACCAAGAGACACTTCCTTGTATTAAAGCAAGTCCATGAAGACATGGTGAGGTGGTGTAGTATAGAATACATTGACACGCCTGCCTCGACCTGATGGAACACCTTTGGGATGAATTGGTAGAAAGACTTCTTTTCCAACCCGACGCCACACAAAGTTGCAGATGAGCTCAAACATGATTAAAGCAAAGCTGCATCACTAAATATTTGCTTCTATAGGCGGAAAACCAAGCCGCTGTTTTGTTCAATGACCCCTGTAATGCACCTACATGCACCCCAGGTCCTTTGTTCCATCCCAATTTCCCAACACCTCTTCTGTGCAAGACCTCTTCTGATTCTTGCTGATAGGAGCCCTGTGGCGCATCGATCGTCTCTTTTTCTGTCTCTCAAACCCACTCTCTCTCTCTCACACAAAGCCTGCTTTCAGAAAGACATCTCCAAACATGCCATAACCATGGAAACCCCATGCTCCCCTGGCACAACTTCTGCTTTGCCAATTGAAATCAATAATGGAGCAAATCTAGCAGCATTCCAACAGGTCTGTTAGACTTGGATCGCCAATGTGTAATTTAGAGCAGATACATAGAGCGACTTTCAAGCAAATATCTCTGGAATCGTTCGCTTAATGAACAAGTGATGGCAGAACACCTATAACAGTAATACAAAACAAAATAAGGATTTCATCAAGCTGTAATTTTATTTAACCTCGACTCCCATTACTAATCCATTTGCTGTCTGTCTCCCCAGAACAAAAAAATGATATGAAAATCCTGATTGCCTAAAAATGAACCAGATGGTAAACACTCAGATACTGACTTCCATATGGACCTTTCTGATTTCACGAGGACGCATAGAATCCAATATTTATCCCTGCATCTACAGCCTTTTAGTGTCATAATCAAGAATGAGCGCGCCCATCAAATCGGCTTAGAATAATTACATTTTACGACATCCCCTTCACAACTCAATGCACATTTATATTTCCTCACATTTTTGCACAGAAAGGATGCATGTTTCTTGTTATTGTGGCAGAAATATTCATGAAGTTATTGTCTTGAAAATAAAAATACATTTGAAAGGGGATTATCAGCAGAATCGCATACTCTATATCAATTATTCAAAGCATACAACCATAAAGGAGCAGGTTTCCAAAATGGCCCTGAAGGGAGAAGCTCGTAATCTTGAGCTGGAAATGGGGCAGACAGTTTTGAGTCTAAACTCTGATATAGCTACAAACTGACCTGTATCCACTGCATCAACCTTGTGCCTACTTTCGACAAGTATAAAGGGCAGACTATTTGGCGTTTTGGCTTGTTCTTCCGGCAGTGAATTTCAGCTGAAGGAAAGGAGATGCACATGGGTCATTTCAGAACATTTCATTCATGGAGAATAGGTTACATGTCTTAAGGATAAAAATCATATATTTATTTATCTATTTTTATCCTCATAAAAGATATTTTACATAAAATAAAAGCAAGGTACATTTCTATGGTATTTCAACAGAAATCTGGTGTCCTACAATGATTAAAACCTAGGGGTGTAACAATATACCGTAGCACAATATATTGCAATACAACATTGTCACTAGTTCTGGGCGATTTGGCCTAAAATCTGAAATTTGGCCGAAATTTATTGATTAATCGAGCATTTAAACTCAATTATGATTAATAAAGGGTTATTTATTAAGTGTACAGTACATATGTTCACATTATGCAAGTGAGAGATGTTTGAATGAAGGTTGCATTATTCGATTTTAAAATTATTGAAAAAAATATGGTTGTTGAAAAAATAATCTTGTAGAATTACATAAATTATAGGTTCAGGGTGTTGATTATGATTAGTTTTCGATTAAAACGTATTGTGAAGCTACTGGGAGATATCTTCCTGGAGCTGTGTGTTGCTTCATTGAGTGATTGTGATTCTAGTCACTTCTGAAACTTCTTTACTGTGTCTACTTTTTTATGAAATATTTACTTGAAAACAATTATGCTTTACTCACATTTTAAACAAGAGAGATTATAAAATGTTCTTTCTCCATCATGGAAAGTAAAAAAGATAACACTGCCCCCTAGTGGATGAATGGTATCTACTGCTCTCATACAAATCAAACTAGACCCTATAGCCTTCTTAAATCTGTGGTCTATAAAAATAATTTTCAAAGGATTGTTTGTTATCGATCAATTAATCAATAATTGGTTACAAATATTTCAGTAAACAAATTGTGATGTATATCGTATCGCAGACATATAATCGAGGTGTATCGTATCATGAGCAGAGTGTATCGTTACACCTCTAATAAAACACATCAAAGATTTTTATTAATCGCCAAAAACCTGAAACAATGTATATTCATATAACTGGTCGAGTCTAATGTCTCAAAAAGTGTTTAATTACTTAAAAAAATCACATATAAAAAGTACAGCTCTAGCGAAATCAGTAATTATCATATTTCTCATAAATATTTGTAGAAAAAGTATTGAGCAGTAGAAAAAATATTTTGAATCATAGTGTTCTGAGAACAGGAAGTTACATCACAAACAGGAAGTTATAGAACCTATAACATCTAGGTTCTATACGTCAGATCTCCCTGTTTTCAAACCTTCTTTTGTTCCCAATCCAGTATGGTTTGTTAGCTGCTTAGCACTCTAAGAGTTCTAAAGTAAATAAAGTGCATTTTCTATAATACTTTCTTAGACCTTGCTTCAAGCATCTTCATAATAATGGATTATTATAATATTTCAACAACAGATGTTTATTCAAACAGTTTCCAAAATTTGTTTCTGTACCAACTGTGATCCAGATTCAGCTCCAGAACAAGTGAGGGCAATTGTTTTTAACCCTTAAAAGTCCAGTGGAGTTTTTTGCTACTGTATCATTTGCTCTGATAAATTAAACTGTTTTTGTGGCAATGTAATATAATTTTTGAGTACAGCCCCATTTTTTTTTCATTGCATTAGAGAATAATTCCACAACAAAACAGAAAGATTGATTCCGAATATTACATTTTGTCATTTCTCAACTCTCAAAAGTCGACAATGAACAGTTTTTTTTTTTCATTTTCTAACAACAATAAAAAGTGTTACAATAAAACAACAATAAAAACCTACACGGTTCCAAGCACTCTTTGTGCCATTGTTCTTTGTTTTGTGCCAGAATTTAGAAAAACACAAGCCGTATCACAGGTCTTGTACTTCCAAAAGTTATGCCTTGTTTCTCCACTAGATGACATTGATGGAACTGATTTGAGGTCTGTAAAATGAAACTGAAAGACCATTGTGCATTTTTTCACATTTTAATTTGAATTACCTTGCATCGTAACTGTTTGTGCTCTTGAAATATTTTGAAACAAAATATCGACACTAAGTACCTCTTTGAAACCTACACATTATAAATTAGATCAAAATTAAATAAGTTTGTGTCATTCCTAGTTAATTCAAAACAGACGATGTGACCGGCAGACTCACCGGATGCATGCAGGGACTATTCCTTGCTTAGAACACAGAGGCAGGGAACATCCTTTTGTTAAAAGGCAAACAGCAAAGCAACAGATGTCCATCTGAAGTAATTTCAATGAGATGGTTTTTTTTTTTAAGATCAGGAGTTCGTAGGAACCTGACACTCACTACCATCAACCTCTTCTGTGACGTCAGCTCACAGTCTCACTTTGTAAATAGAAATCCGGCATCATTCATCTCGTAAGCAGCCATGGCTTCAAAAGTCTGTGTGGTCTCCTGGGGTCACAAAATCAACCGTTCATGGTGCTGTGTTTTATTTATGAAGAAAACACACTTGTTTGCGCTCAATGTACATTTTCTCTGATAATTCACGGCTAGACGGCTTTGTGGATGCAGTTTGATTCTGAGTGAGGTTGATTCACTAATGTGTACCGACTGTTCATGATCCAGCTTCAGCTCCAGAACTTGTGAGGGTATTTGTTTTTAAACAATACATTCTCTGTCGGTAATTTCTCTATCACACAACAAAGAGGGGTATTAAAGTCTAAAAGTTGCTATAAGTGAACAATTCCTCACACATTTAAGATCCCTGATGTGACTTCTTTAAAAATCCATTTCATCTCCCTTTGGCCTAAATGAGTCAAACTCTGATGAGCAGACGAGCAAGGCTTCCGTCAGATTTCTTTCATATCAATGTCATTACATAGCGTTCCTCTAAATCTCCCTTCACTTTCAGACTGTCTTTCAAAGCGTGTGACTGCAGATGTCCTTGCTTGCACAAGAAAAGCATGTCAACCTTGCGGGCTCCCAGTTTCATTCACAAGTGCGTCAGATTTGTAGAGACGCCACTCGTCAAATATTGGGTTGCCAGCATGAGTGTTAGAATGAAGACCGAGGACACGGCGGGGTGGAACATCAGGGGGCAGCGCTAAGCCTGTGGATCAGTTCACTGACAGGAGAACTTTATTAAGTTTTAATGAGTTAATAATTCAATTCTTCCCAGCCAATCTGAGGACAGAGTCGGCAGCAGGGGAGAGCATAAGCATTCTTGTAAGGTGTCTGGATTAGAAAGGCATTTCCGATGAAAGGTTTATCAATTAATCGTTACAAAGTCCTTGTTTTGGGAATACAGATAAAGTGGAATATGAGAGGATGTGCTGCCACTCCAGGGATTGCTATTTATTTGAACTAAAGTGCTCTTCTTGGTCGTTGACCAAATCTTTTTCTCATTGGCTCATGTACTCCTGAACACATCTTTATCGATAAGAATTCAACAGAATAGTATCGTTTCGGTAAAAAGGCACCAAAATTTTGGCCCTTTTATTAGTATATAAGAATGCAGCAAACATTCAGCATTTTGAGGAATAGTGTACTTTTGCATTTGGTACAGCTGGCATTCTTTTGAGATTTCATACACTTTTTAAAACGCCCCCTTAAAAAATCAAAGAGAGACAGAAGCTGAATCCAAAACACAAGCGTTTTCACCAAAAAGTTTATGTGTCTTCTGCAGGGGCTTCACAACAGTGTGTGTTGTGGACCTTTTGATATTTAATTTTCACACCTTTTCCACCAGTTTTTAACACACCAAAACCACAGCGCCATTTAAATTTTTCATTTGCAAAAGACTTTTACATTTTAGTAGCTACCGCTGAAAAATAATATTTACTCAAACTTTGCTTTCGTCAAGGAATCCTCCGTTTGCAGCAATTGCAGACCTTTGCTTCTAGCTGTTAATTTAAAAAAAAATGTTGTAATCTGTAGAAATTTCACCCCACACTTCTAGAAGTTCCTCCCACCAGTTGGATTGGCTGGATGGGCACTTCTTGCGTAGCATACGGTCAAGCTGCTCCCACGACAGCTCAGTGTGATTTAGATCCGGTGAGTCCATTACATATAGAAGACCAGCTGCTGCTTCTTTTCTAAATAGTTCTTGCACAGTTTGGACGTGTGCTTTGGGTCATTGTCCTGCTGTTGGATTAAAGTAGCTCCAATACGGCGCCATCCACAGGGTACGGCAGCGATAGTCTTCCTTATTCCAAATCTCTCTTACCTTGACCAAATCTAACACCTCATCAGCACCAAAGCAACCCTTTGTTCTAAGAGAAAGAACTGACTGTCGAATTTCACAGGAAAGATCTCCTTCTCTGCCCAGATTTATTCGGGAATAAGAGTAAGCAAACAGTGTATTCCAACATGAAAACCCACGAGGGGAAAAACACCTGCAGTAACTAAGACCGACTCTAAGGAAGTAAATGAACAGAACTACGACAGGCTCGTGAACGAACACGAAAGACAACTCTAATAACAGAGGTACTGGGCATAAACACTAACATGGGTATGATCGCCGATGATAGCAGACGTACGCGGGTGACTCTAAAGCGCAGACACAGGGATTGAGGACTCACAACAATCAGGGAAAGACAACAGGTCAAAGATGATTAAGGGACCCGATGGGCAAACAGAAACAAACACGAGAAGCAGAAGGTAAACAAACACACACAGACATGTTACGATACAAACACAAGTCACGTGACAAGGTACGAAAGCAGAACAAAACAAAGTGTAAACATCAGAATTTTTAAAAGTAGGCAAAAAAAGAGGTCAGAACGCCACAAAAAAGGCACAAGTTTCTTTGTTCATATGTGTTCATCGTGTTGTACATGTTCTGAAATACACAGGGTATTTGTAATTAATCTGTAATGTGAATTTGCAAAGAAATGGATGAGTTTCCATGTTAAACAATGAAACAATGCTCTTCATCAACATCTCACTACAGACGGTGACTGAAACCTGCGGTTTCTCTTACTCTGAGGACATTCTACAGATTAACTCGGTCTAATTTTAGTTTATCTACATTTAGTCTCATCCATTTTTCATGAAGTGAAACCACCATAGCCACCAGGAGCGCAGTGTCCCGTCTCCCACTGGTAAATGTGTCTGAGCTATTTGAGACTGATGGGAAAAACTTTTTCCCTCTCAAACCTTCGCGAGTTTGAGAGTCGGGGGCAGGGCAGGAAATAGAAACTAATGTCTGATCTCAAAGAAATGTAGAACTTAGATCTAGTTCTTGAAGTTGTTTGCCTTTTGTTTCTGCATCATCACTAATGAAAAAAAACTAAAATAAGAATAAACATTCGTATTAATTCCTCATTAACCTCAACTCTGCAACTTTTCTGTCTCAAACAGTGATCTTTGTATGTTAAATATCTACTTTGGTATAGCAATTTTTTTATTTTTTACCTCAAAATTTCGACTTTTGTACCTCAAAATTTAGATTTTTTTTATCTCAATTTTTGCTTTTTATGTCAAAATTCAGACTTTTTGAAATTTTTTCTTTTGTCTCTAAAAATGTAACCCAAATTTTTTACTTTTTATCTCAAAATTTCGACTATTCTATCCACAAATCTAAAATGTAGAATTTCGATCCAAAACTGTTTAGTGCAAATTGTTTTACTTTTTATCCAAAAACTCAGTTTTTTGTATCTCACAATTTTGACGTTTTATCTCAAAATCTTCTCTTCATTAATCTAAAAAAATTGACCTTTTGTATCTAAAAGTTTAGACGGTTTTTTTTTCTTCAAAAAAATTGACATATGCTTTTAAAAAGTCTCTAAAAATGGGCAGTGTCCCAAGGTTTGTGACATCACATAAACAGCAAGCTATGATTGGCTCATTATAAAGGGCATTACAGAGTTCTGTTGATTAACCAGAGCTCTGGAATTTTACAAACTAACAGACCACACTGCTGCTCATACATTTCTGTTTCCATCTGAGATCAGAATATCATCAGTTCAGTAAAATTTCACTCTATTTAAACCTATTTTTCATGACATTAATCTGTATAACGTCAAAAAAAGATCTGAAGCTTTTAGTCTGAAAATGTGTTTGTCAGGTGTGAAAAAAGCAGCAAACAAATGTTTTCAGAAATAAAAATTGGAATTGTTTAGTTTAGTGGACAAAAGTGTGATCTAAATCAATATTACATTTTATTACCCTTTGCCTTCAAACCAGCATTGATTCTAAAGTGCACTTGCTCACAGTTAGGTTTTTTGTAAGATTACAGTCAGGTGTATCATCCACCAGTTAAACCCCAGTCATGAACTGAACCAGAAACAGCTTTGTAAGAGCCGTAAAGCGGAGCAAGAATCTTGTCATGGCAAGATTGAGCCCAGCAACAAGACAGTAATAACTAAAAGTAGTGATACTGCATCAACAAGGTCTCTCCCTGATGAAGATTCAAAGCAGAATTGAGGTTTCAAGATGTGCTACCTCAGAAGAACCAGTCAAAAATGAGGCTAGACTGAAACAGAAACAGCTTTCTATAGTCTAAACTGACGTTTCTTCAATATACAAAAATAAAAAATAACAACTTGGTGTTTACTTTCATGACTTTTAATAGACAAATGGCAACAAGGAGGCGCAAACATGAACAGAAAAGCGTACTTTCGAGTAACTATCCAAGTTACTGTATTAGCAATCACGTGATTTCAAAGCATTCATGTGAGAAAGACATGAAAGTCATCTCAGCATAGCAATTATGTGCTCTCGTCTACGCATACAGAATTGATTTCTCTCGCTCAGTTGGCAGTAAACAGCTGGTATCCAGCAGAAACAGCTTTTTTGATTGATGCTCCCTGAACTGAACTGACATTAAGTCATACCTGTGTGTGTCTCTTGCTAATTAATTTTGGTGAAATCTCCCCTCTGCAGGACTTACTTTAATTCTTTGCAAATCAAATATGTCTGATGTTATATGTTTTAACCAGTTAAAGACCCACTATATTATCCTTTATATAACTTTATTATGAGACGTCCAATTCTAAATCCAAAGGATTAAATGTGTCATCAACCTTCCATTTGCCTCCAAAATCAACATTGATGTTGGACAGGAAGGTGTTAATTCTAAGGACCCAAACCAAGTTCATGGAAAACAACCCCATGCCTTAATACCCCTCCACCAAACTTCACAGTTGTCTAAATGAAGTCAAGAAGCGGCGTTCATCTGGTAAAACCCTTAATACCAAGCTCAATAATCAGATTCTTCTACCCAGAAAACCGCTCATATGTAATCCTGCAACATATTTCGGGAACACATTCAGGCCTCGTTCGTATGTAGAAATTATTCAGATGGAATAATAAAACATCAACAGGCGATTTGGAGGCATAAGATTCTGAACATTAAACAAAGAAAAATGTGTATTTAATAGCAGTTTACTGTAGGAAACACGAGTGGAAGTGCGACTGCTTCAAATCACAACAATGAGAGAAACACCAACACGCATTCGGTAAGGCATGGCCGGACAAAAAGTGTCGTTGTATGAGGGGATAATATTTGACTTGCGACTGGTGGCCATTATGCACAACATTACCCATGATTCCCGAACTACAAGTCCCAAAGGGAGTGTGACGAAAGCATGACTGTAGGAGGAATGGGGTAAAAATATGAGGTTATATAAAATAAAGACGTTTTTGCGATTGATATTACATTTAGAAATTAACAAATTATCATCACCTTAAAAATACTTTACTTGAACTACTGAACTTCTCAAATAGGAATAACACTTTCAAAATAGAATGGATTAAGAAATGCCTAATAAACCCAACGTTATTATGGTTCTTTACTCCAAATAATGTGTTCTCAGACTGGCATCTTCATTTTCCTTAGTCATGTGACTTCTCACAATCCAAAAATCCCTTAAAATGATCAAAATTGCCGAACAAGCTCTTCTAGCATGAAAACTGTGTTTTGTTCACAAGTGATTTAATCGACTCGTAAACTAATATTTGCTCTTATATAGTTCCTTTCTGTCTAAATTTAATTTCCTTATTCCATTTTAAAGTTTCTCAAACGTAATGAAAGCTAATCCCCACTGGTTTTACATTAACAATAAACATTTACAATAAAACAGCATCAATGACTACGAAAATAGATCAAGGAGGAAAACATTTTCCCCAAAAATTACAAAACAATTTTCAAATAAATATACGACACATTTTTAATAATAAAAGATAAAGTTATTCCTAAGGGGAAATTCTATAAAAAAGTTCATGATTTAAAAGAGTCTACATTGTATTAATTTGAACTAATAATGAACTAAAATTGCACGTCACCAAATTAAAAAAGTTCACCAAATTATTTTAAAGGGGAAATATTTTATTCTTAAAGCCAGATTAGCTATCTCTCCTTGCTTATTTTGTGTATTTTCTAAAGTACTTCAAATGATATTAGAATTATATTGACATTTTCAAAAAATATGAAAGAAATATGAAAACTGCCTCAACTTTGACCTGCTTTGAATCAATCTATGGTATTCTACAAAGGCCTACACATATATTTGTATTCTTTTTCTGTTAATATTTGTTTGTTTATTTGATTCTTTCTTGTATTCTTGAATTTTTTTATAATGTTTTATAATAACGCTGTAATGTTTACTTTGCTTTAAAACAAAAACAGATGTTGGTAACAACTCTGAATCATCAAGTAAGCAAGCCTTCTGTGATTTAACATAGTTTGATGACGATTTACGATAATAGTTAAAAATTGACACTACACAGTTACATTAACTCTACTCAGTGTTTATTTGGTCCGACGCTATATAGAGTTAAACCGACTCTGAAGAAGAGTTATTTAAATGAGTCTATTTTAACTAAACAGTCTATTTAATTTGGCTCGGAGTGTATCAGGTCGGAATAGTTCATTTTTATCTCTAGATAGAGGTGGACCAACTACACTCTGAGTAGAGTTAATTTAACTCTGGATATGTGGAATCACCACAGAGAGTTGACAGTGGAACCAGCCGCTCAAACCCTTTTCACCAGGATATGTAGACGTTTCACTGCTGTATAATAAACGGCTTCACCCAACCACTAACCAGCAGTGGAACAATATTTTTGTGTTGTCATTGATATATTCTGAAAAAAGAGTATCCTTGCCAGGATTTTTTGTAAAACCTATGAGCACTAATGTTCGTAGTCATTTGTCCATGTGTTAGAATGGTTATCTCAACTAAGATTGTTGGTAAATAATAATTAGCAATACAATACAAGTCATTTTTTTGAGGACAGGTCACCAGTCCATGGCTCAACTCTGAGTTTGAAAAGCTGTAAAATACAGTCTCTCCAGCAGAGCAGGTAATTTCCAGTGTAACAAGCTCTTTCCACAGGTTGAGGGTGTTTGCGAAGCACAAGGAATCGTGTAGATAGCAGCCTGCATACGGTAGAGAGAGTGTGTGAGCTGACCTTGATCCTTCAGGGTCTTTGAATCTCATGTTTAATTCAGCGCTACAGCTCGAGCTTGAACTACATTTGGTGATCATTGCGTACAGGGGTGTCTAAAAGCAGGCGCCACAGGCTGTGTGTTCCCGGCGTGTCGCTTTCAGACACGCATGCTCTGGTGTCTCGGGGAGGCTCTGATCCAGCCCAGTGGAGCTCTATTGACTCCTGCCATTGATCTCTGCATTATTACACATTCGCTTCTTCTCGCGTCTCGCACATTGCACAAGACTGAACTCGTGTGTAGCTCCGCATCCATGGCAACCGAGCTGTCAATCAAGCTCTTATCTCTGAATGTTTCATATCCCTCGAGCTCAGGTGAGAATTCACTGAATATTTCCCTCTAATGACTGAGCTCGAAAGTGCAGCTTCGCTCAAACTCAAAGATAACTTGTACGTTGTATTTCCAGTGTGGTGGCGACTTTGCTTACTGGTATAAATGAGTAAGTTGATGCTTTTGCGTGCATCTGGGGGGGGGCCTTGCTGCCAGGGCTGATGCAATGTGTTTATATTTAAGGGACATCGAGAGCACTGTCAGTAGGGCGCCTGGTCTCAGCTGCTATTGCCTTAATTCGGCTTGTGTTTGTCAAGCCTGTCAGCATCTGTTCTTCGAGAGGAGCTCGAGTGATGGGGCTTTAAAGGATGATTCTGAGAAGTGTAAAAGGCCAGCACACAAACATTGAGCACAAGACTCTCATCCGCTGCTCGGTTATTGACAATTTCAGATGCTGTGAATAGCCTCTCACAGTGAAGGAAGAGAAAGGGTTGAGCACCTGCTGCATCTTGACGTTTGTCCGCAGACAAAGACGTTATCTGGTCATTGTTTTATGAGACAGAATGACAACAATTCTGGATCGCTAAAGTTTGATGTTGACTTGTACTAGAGCCGTGTAAAACTATTTTTTAAAATGTTGTCAATGTCACAACGAGTAACATGAACCGACCCCCATGTCTCTATGATTGCCACTGATATAAAGATATACCAAACTGCTTGCTATGGAGGGGTCAGTGACATCATACAATGTTCCCTTTTGGGGTCACGAGGTCCGCTGGTGCCAACTCACATTGGTTGAAAAGCAGGGTGTGTTCCCTGTCACTATAAGTTACATAAACCAACCCCCATTTCTCCATGATTTAGCTGAAATAGTGATCTGCCAAAGTGGTTGCTATGGTAAACAATAAAGTTGCCATGGAGGGTTCAGTGACATAAAATAGTGTTCCCTTTGACACTACGATTCATATAAACCAACTCCCATTTCTGTATCATTTTCCAAAGCTGGTTGCTAGGGTATGCATTTCGGTTACTAGGGTGTTGTTAGTGATCTTGAAGATATTCTGGACACCTTTTCCCAGTCATTTTCAATGGCCAGTATAAGGCAATGGTCAGGCCACCTAAAAACATACATTTTCCCACCAGGGTCTAATGAATTTCCAGTTTGAATGTGGTGAAAATCTGAACAAAAAAAATGGTCTGGCGGGGAGACTGAAAAGTTATAGTTTGTGGTTAAACTGGTATCTGTGTTCCAAGGCAGACAAAAAAAACACAATTTCAAAATAATAAAAAATAAAAAAAAAACAATAAAACTATTAAAAATATATAAAATTTACAATATATCTCTTGACCACAAGGTGGCACTGCTATTCAATTATTTTAATCTTTCAGGCTTTTTCAAATTGAAATGGATGACACCCAAATAGGGTAAAGGAGTCAAAGGTTATCAACGGCTGGAGAGGGAAAAGCCTAAAAAGCCATTTTTTCATATCTCCAGACCACTAAGGGGAACTGTGCTGAAATATCAGATCTTTTTCAGAAGGGATTTAATGAATTCCCTGTATACTGGCTTCAATAAAAACCAGTTACTTAAATTTAATTTCAAATTCAAGTGTTTTTTTGTGTTGATGCTGTTAGAAAAACCTCTCCTCTCCTCGCTTCTCTTCTCACTTCTCCTCTCCTCTCCTCACTTCTCTTCTCTTCTCTCCTCAATTCTCTTCTCTTCTCTTCCTCTGCTTCACTGAAAGTACAGCTCCTCATTTTGTTTTTTAGCACTGCCTATCTCTGCTGATGACATGTGACCAAATGAGCCAATCACAGTGGTTTGACGCACTGTGTGCTGGTGTGTAAGGTCACATTAACCCGCTTGTACTTAAAATGAAAGATCCACTTCATGCGCCCCCTGCTTGCAGCAGATGCATTGGTGTGTGTATAAAGACCTGTAGTTTGGAAAAGTACTCTTTTTTTAAAAATGGCAGAAAATGACATCAAAAAGCGTCATTATGTAATTAGCATAAATGTAAGTTTGACTAGTGGGGGCAGTAAAGAGACCCCAAATTTGGTCTGGTGTAATAATCCCTTTCTACCGGCGTGCAAAACCTCACACCTTTCCAACAAGAGGTTCTTTGTGTTGCTCTAGACACAAGGCAGAAGAAGAAGAATTAAACCAACAGATGATTGTCCCCTAATTACGCATTAGCTAATACGACGTCCTCTCAAGCCTGGTGCTTCCAAACAACTCCCGTAATGTGTCAAATTGAGGCGAGTGGGTGGAGAGCGCACTGCACACATTAAACAACATTAGTTCACAGCACAGCAACAATCATGGCGAATGTTGTCTCGACTTCCCCTGAAATTGGTGGAAAGTGGACAAGCTCTTCTCCAGTAATGGGATTGACACCTTCATTCCAGGTTAATAGAGAAATATGATGACCTTTCCACAGCAACACAGGTCTGCAGCTCAGATGCTGAAATGTCCAATGGCTCAATCCCTAAACTAATAGAAACAAGATTGATAATCTTCCTAAAGAGGATTCTTCCAAAACTCTAAATAAAAAAATGCAACAGATATGACTCAAGGGGAAACGGACGAAGATGGAAGAGTTAGTAAAAGCAGTTGCCAGTGGGAAAGATGGAAAAGCAAATAAGATGCGATTTAGAAAGAGGAACGTGTTGCATGAGAAGAAAAGGAGGAGATAAATAAATTGGCCATTCTAATTCGCTTCTCCCTCGCCGGAGTAATAGCATTAATGCATGAGCAGTCACGTTTATTTGGACAACAGGTTTCCATCTCCCTTTGGCATTTGTCTGTGCTCGTCACAGCCATGCAGTGTGGAGGGAGCATCGTTTATGCCGTTCTCCGCTGCATTCGCTCTACTCTCACACAGTCGCACAAATAAGACAGAGATGCAAGAGTCAGAGAAACAACGGGATCTGATGAGCCGACTGCCTCCAGACATTGCTTCTGCAATGCTAATTAACCCTGCAGGCAAAATCCACCACCGAGACGCTAACCCTTACCGGCACAAGCGCACTCCCACACAATCTCAGACCCTTCATGTTGAGAGGGTTTGAAAGTTTTGCTAATAGATTATGCAGACGCTCTCCTTCAGAACAAAGGTGATCCGATCACTAATTCCCCAATATTTCCCAGCGCAACCGAGAGGAGGATATTATACTTCATGCTGAAGATGGGGGCTTGCATCCTCGCATGCTAAACTAGCGTGCTGAACCGTTGCCATGGCATTGCTAGGTGTTGCACTGGGTGGTTGCTAGGTAGTTGTGCAACAGTCAGGTTGTGCAAGAGAGAATTCCTTTCATTTTCTCGACGGGGGAAACTGAACTTAATGACGATAATCCTTTAAGAATGGACCTTTTGTGAGTGCTGAAGAATACGGGTTTGTGTTCATAGAGAGCACGGCTGTGTAAAAGCACAGAATCCATGCGAAATAACAGGATTTTATCAGGACAACGATCCAACATACACTCATCGGCCACTTTATTAGGCACACTTTGCTAGTATTGGGTTGGACCCCTTTTTTACTCAGTCCTCTGGCATCAACAAGGCATTTTGCTCTCACAAGACTGCTGCTCACTGGATATTTTCTCTTTTTCTGAGCATTCACTGGAAACCTAAGAGATGCTTGACCGGTAGATCAGCAGTTTCTGAAATACTCTGACCGGCCTGTCACTTAAAGCACCTTTCAGCAAATCGTCTTCACCATGGCGAAATGCTTTAAGTTGCTGCCGTATGATTGGCTGATTAGATGTTTATGTTGAGTAGTAGGACAGGTGTACCTAATAAAATGGCCAGTGAGTTTATCTTTTGAGTGTTTCATGGAATTCTCCTGCAATCGACTGTGCCGGGGGCATTACTGGTAAAATGTACACTGTCGACATTTTACTGCAAAATACTGAAAAATTCATACAGAATACTGTATTTCAGTGTAAAATTTACACTGGACCTGCAAAGGACTGGCGACTGACCCCCCCCCCCCCCCTCTCGCCCAATGTGTGCAGGAGAGTAAAACCTTAAAGTGAACATTAAAAACAAAAAGTGTGTTGTGTATAATATAATTGACGATTCGACATTTTCTATGGGATTAATTCATTTTTATTCAGAACTTTAATGACAACTTCTTGTTTTGTCGAATTAGGTTATTCTTTCTTTTAAATAGTTTCATTCTCTTCCTGGTGTTTTTTCAATTTAAAAAATTACACAGCGTTAAGTTTCAGAAATTGCTGAAAAATACATTAAAAATTGACATTTTTATGCTAAAAACTAATAAAAATGATTTCCTTAATGTTAACTTATTCTAAAACGTGAGTAAAACTGATTGCATAACATCCGAGTAGCTCTAACAAGAGTGACGAGTTATGCATTGGGCTCATGGTGAAATGATCACGGCCTGCTTCCCCCATAAATACCAGGTGCTGCCTTAAACACTTGTTAAGGAGGGGCTGGTGGAGACACACTCAGAGTACACAACCTCAAAACTATGGGTTACATTAGGAACCTGAACGTTCCCTTTCAGTCCATCACTTCAATGTTCTTGTTGTCAATGAAATCCTCCAGAGCTGAGGTTCTAGTGTTGATTCAGCTAATACCTAGCTCCACATAGGGTTGCCACCCACTTTTTCTTTCAAGTAATAAGAGACATATTCCCTGAGCTTGGTGTTAATGTATTGTACTTAAATGACAGAAGTACAGTAGAGATCAACAGGGGAGGGATGGGAAACACCCTGAGATCAAGGGATCTGGAAGTTCCTGACCCTGGCTTGGTCTTTGTTGGGTAGTTATTGGGTATTTGTTTGTTACAGTAGCAATGACAAATTTTACCATAATGGCAGTTTTTTTTTATATACATGAACCTTTAAAATTTGACCGAAACCATAATATTGTTTAAAATATGCACCCAAAAAATGACACGAAAAAAGCCAGTTTAGTTCGGATCAGACAAATGACATCAAAGTAGAGACACTGGCGCTTGGAGAGAAGTCGAGATTTGGTTCATTTGTATACCTTTGATGGATCTGAACACCTTTCGTAACTCGCAAGAAATGTTATTGTCAGTAACAATAACAAAGTTATATTTAAGGAAGCCTAACACAATTACTTTAGAAAAAAAAGATTTACTATTTAATATCTACTATTAGTAACACTGTTCATCTATAACACCATTATTCCCATTACTGCCAATAGAGCGCTCTGGATCTGATCCCCATTGAGCGTATGCTACAGAGTCCATCAAGCCAATCCATCTTGTGGAAGCTGCTCCTGGAACATGGGAGTGATTCATCTGATTATCTCGAGAAATAGACGGCTAGAAAGCCTCAGGTCTGGAAGAATGGAATCGCTGCAAAGAGGAGGTTTAGATTTAGATCCCAAAATTTAAACTCCTATTAGTTTGCTATATTTACCTACGTAATGTTTCTAAGTCTAATCAAATGTCTCCAACAGCTTGTAGAACAGTTACAACCCAAATTCTGTTACATTTCCTAGAACGAGCAAAAATGTTTTAAAAAGCAAACCCTCTCGCTTTTCAGGCACTGAGTGGCCAACTTTTGTTCGCCACGCATTACGACCAAAATAATTAAATACGACAAATAGCCAAATTATATACCACCCAATAAAGTGTCAAATCACCAGGTGGCACAATTCACAATTCTAAAAGAAGTACAATATCAATGTAAAATGGTGTGGTTCCGGTGGCCACCTGGTGGCGATATAACTGAAACTGTAGATTGCTATAGAGATGTGTTTGGAGATGATTAGATACAATCTTTAGAAGGAGTTCTTTAAAGTATGAGATGTGCAAAAGTACATTTTTTTGTTTTTTACAAAATAACTGATTTTGGGAATTGACTTTTTTGTATGTGTTGGACATTTCAAAATCAATCTTAAAGCAGTATAAAACAGCAGAAAATGTTATATTCTATGTTGCCACTAGGTGGCGCTACAACCAACACTAAAGATTGCAAAATAGATTTCTTCAGACATGGACTCTTACCATGCATGCCAAATGTGAGCCCATTCGGATGTTGCATGGCTGAGTTATTCATGTTTTATTGATTTTTTTTAAATGATAAAGAATTAATAAATAATTTATTTTGGGCTTTCAATCAAAGCAGGAAATAATTATTCAAGGAAGACCAACGCTGGAATTAGGTTTGCTACAGATAACGGGTCCGGGACAGAGACTTTTAAAGAAAAGCAACACTTCTACAAACAAGTCATTAAAATTTTCAATCAATTATTTTTAGTAAAGAAAGTTGATAATAATGCTTTTTGTGTTTTTTTTCGGTATGCTGCAGGTTGTATATGGAAAACACCAATCAGATGATGGATAAGCTTCTCTGCAGGATTCAGTTGTATTGGTTCATGTTATAATCTGTGTTTACTTGGTTCAGAATATATCCTCTAGAGGGCACTCAAATACAGGGTTCAGTGCGGAAGTGTGATCCTGGATGCTGTGTGTGTTCGGTGCGCTGTTAAATTCGTCTTCTTATTAAAGCAGTTCATAGATTTGTAAATCTCACCCATTTACAAATCCCATGCTGCCTTTTATCCAGGAACTGAATGGAAACCACCCTTAATATAAAATAAACATTGATTTGTTTTGAGTAATCATTGACGTGAACTAGAATCATTAATCATTAACGTGCTGAGAAACCTAAATGCAGTGTGACCGGAGCTTCCGGATGACCTAGAAACTGTGCATTAGCAGTTTAGCAGTAATCACCCGTTTGTAAAAGCCATGCACAAGCTTTGAGACCTGTGGGAAACCCATTGACGACCATTTCACGGTGAAGTTGATTCACCCTCACAGATTCCCACATCTCTATCCTTGGCTTTTCCAGGGCATTGAATCAAGATGACGTCGACAACTCCTCCTCAGAGCGGTCCGTGTCCACTAAGTGTATTAGCATTATGAGCCCAAACCAGCTCTGCCATGAAATCCTGACACATGGGATGATAATGAAAGTGCAGCAACCAATACATCTCCCCCTATAACATCCCCGCAGCGAGCATTTTTCGATTTAATGATGTAACAGTGCGCAGTGGTCAAGCAATTTCATTTAAAGTAAGTGAAACGAGACACTAAGTGCAATTACTTTGGCAACGGCTCCATTAGTTTCACAGCAACTTGATGGCGTTTCATAGCGACTACATGACTGCCTCGCATCCATCCAGCTCGAGTTTTCTTTCCTGATGTATGCTAATGCATGCACACAAGGCACATCACAGGGATCTTTTTGGGCTCCGGCTCTTTGAGAACTGTTTGTTCCCTAAAGAACTGAAGAAGGGAACAACTCTTTGACCTCGTTCTCCAGCGCACCTCTGTGTTTGGACGCAAAGAAACGAATACATTAACAGAAGCAGCGTGAGCCCGAGAGGCACCTTCGCGTTCATCCAGGCTGTAATGGGATGGAAATGGGAGCTATTGTGCTAAACAGAGGTCTTTCCTCTGGAAAAATGGAAGAAAGGAGTTAATCAAAAGTTGCGTTTCCAGGATGACTCATGCATTAACAGGGGGAATAAATTTAGATTTAAAACGTCTCCCAAGAGGACACCGTGAAAGCTCCCAGAGGCCATCGGGGCTGGTGCTGTTACAAAGAAACCTAATTAAAGCTTCTATGTCAGAAAGGATTCAAGGTGGACTTGTTTTATTCTGACGCGATAATGAATCTGTTTAATTGTGGAGGCTAATTCGATTAGGACGCATGTGAAAGCTGCTCTGGGTGGCTTTGGAAAGCTTTCAGAAGGTGATAAAGAGCAGAGTGATAGAACGGCCGCAGAGGCAGCTGGTAATATTTAGGTCAGTGGGCCCGCTGCTGCGATATGTGAAAGACTCGAGCTCAAATTAGTTCAGAATGAAATAAGTCTTTCAGCTCATGATCAAATCCCTTCTTCCTCAAAGAATCTTTTCATCATTTCTCTCCACCTTTATTCAAGGTTTTTCTCATCTCAGCCAAACCCCAGGAGAGGATATTAGCATTGACAAATACATTTTATACATTTTCAAACTTGTAAATGCTTGATGCGCTCGTGAATCAAATCAAAACGTGCTCGATTTTTTTCACAAACCCTAAAAACAATTTATTCAAGATTTCTCAAAGAACATCTGATGCTTTGTAATGTAAATATTGTCGCTTTTTTCATAACGATCCCAAGCTGGACTCACAACTAATCTGCTGCTAAAGATGGCTCCAAGGAAAAACTAAAGCAATACAGTGCTACAGAGCATAAGTGAAAAAATAGGAATTTAATCAGTTGCGCAATTTAAAAAAAGTTGACACTTTGTTAACGCTATCTCTAAGGTTAATAAACTTAGCTCACAAAACCGAATTTTAACCTTTCCCTGCAACAAAAACTACTTTATCTAGTATTTTGTGTGAGCACTGTGATTTTTAAAGACAGCGCCAAATTTTCTTGGTATGGAATGAACAAGTTGGTGACGTCTTTCAGGGGATTTTCTCTTCAACCGTTCTAATCAGATGCTTTTTCGTGGACGGCCTGGACGTCTCTGTAAGATGGTTGCTCTTCCATCTTTCTGTAATTGCCACTTTTTGTGCCATTTTTCTTCCATGGGGAGCCACTGCTGACAGCATGAAATGGGAGGGGTTTTCTTTGTTAAATAATGCCCTTTTATAGTCAGCTGTCTGCTGGACTCCTCTTAAAAGAGTCGTGTGTGGTTCAACGGTTCTTTTTGTAGTGTTAAGTGTGGCTTTTCTTCTAAAACTATAATTGGGTTGCACTAATTTCTGCGGGCAGATACTGATCCATCATGGAATTCTGTCAGGGAGGCATATGATTAACCCTAAATTTATTCTGCAGCAGGACAAACGAAACCAAATGTATAGCCAAAGTGATTTAGAGCCAGCTTCAGTGCAAAGAAGCACTAGAAGAGAAGCATGCCCTCCACAGAGCCCTGATCTCAACATCATGAAGAGACAGAAGCATGTGAGAAAGCTACATCCACAGAAGATCCGTGCTAAGTTCTCCAAGAGTTTACAGATTCGTTATTCACTTCCATTCCCACCACTAATGTTTTCTTGAGGGGGAACCTCTTGCTTTCCCTCTTGAAACCTAATAGGAAGTGAGTGAGCTGCAGTTCCTTGACCGGCCACTAGAGACTGGCTTCAGAAGTGAGCAGGTTCGCATTCACTCAATGTTAAACTGCTCAACTTTGGAGCTGAAAAAAATCATATTTTATGACTAGTTTTGTTGATTTAGATCTAGATTTGACCTTCATGAACACTCTGAGGGGCTTGAATAAAAAATGTATTTGTTTAAGAATCTTTAAACCTCAAAGTTGGGCATAATGTAAGGGTGTGATTCTTGAGGGCCAGATGATTGACAGTCTAGTCTCGTCACACGTCGTCCTCTGGAATCGTTCATTCCAGCTAATTTAATCTGCCGAACTCGTCTACTCCTTGTGTTTCTTGTTTTTAGATTTTACTCTCGTTTGTTTTATTTTTGTGCATGTGGTTTTTACGCCCGCATCCCGCCTCTGTGGTTCTTTTGCCCATTTTTAATTACTGGGAAGTGACGCACTTTCTCGAAGGCGATGGCTGGCGACGCCCACTTCTAGCTTCTTTTCACTTTGCCAGAAACCAATGGGTGACGTCTCTGTGAAGCTTCGTCCATGTTTTATACAGTCAAGGTGCTTTCCATATGGTATCACTTCCACTGAAAAATAGCCAAACCGGAAGACTCATAGTTTTCTGTGGAGCTGGTTTACTGAACTGCATGCTAATGTATATTTTTTGTTGTTGGATTAATGGTAGTAAAACAGCTATTGATGTGCAAGAAAACAACCTTTTTAAATAACGTACCAACACAAACTGATTGAGGAACATCAAACAAAGCTAAACACGTTTCAGATTCTAAAGCACACATTTTTTTAATTATTGTACAATTTGCATATACATTTTTGTATAACATCTATATATTTGAGGCTTTTTCTATGACGAAACTGTGATTCTAGTCACTTCTGCAACTTCTTTACCTTGTCATCTTGTTTTATGTAATATTTGCTAGATGACAATTATCCTTTGCTGACATTTAAAACGAGAAAGATTATGAAATTAGTTTTCTCAGTCACTTAGCGTGACTTCATGCAAACATTAACACGGCCCCCTAGAGGATGGATGGTATCAAACGCTCTCATACAAATCAAACCCTAGCCTTTTTGACTTTGTGGTCTCAAAACTTTTTAAATTAAAATTTTTCCAATGATGGTTCATTACATAAACAGTTGTAATATTTAGATTGTTCAATAAAATGATGCATATTGTATCGTAGACATAATATCAAGCTATGTATTGTATTAAGAGCGAGCAGAGTGTATCGTTACTTTTTAAATATAAACTAAACATCAAACTATTTAAATCAATCTTTTGAATGGAAAATATGAGAAAACTGCATTTAAAAATCACGAAACCAGGGAAATGGACGCTACAGAAACGAGATTGATCCTCTGATTTCAGAATCAATGCTTCTTCAAAAAGTTCCGGCAATAAATGCTAAGAGGAAAGATACGTATGAGAGACCTGCTCTGAGCCAAAGCATTTAGGAAATCCCATCCGGTGCAATTGAACGACGCTTAAAGCTTCTTCTTGGAAGTTAATGTTGAGACCCTGTCAAACCGTTACGTTGCACTTCTCCAGGTAAATTAATCTGATCTCTTCTTGGTCCACACATCTCCTTTATTCCCTGGATAAGCTTGAGATTGTTAACTCTAGCGCGTCTAATTTGTAACCCTGTTGGCATCCCTCAAAGTTCCTTAATGAAAGCCAGGCAAACTGTCAGACTGACTCTTGGCTGTGGAGAAGCAGCCTTGTGAAGTACAGACCCCCCAGGGAAACAGGGTTTACATCACTTTCTATAGTTCTCTATCACTTCAGAATGAAAGGCCACGGCGGAGTCTGCTCATAGATGCTTGTTACTTGACGACTTTGCAATTGATTTTTAATGATTCAGACAAAGAAACCTGCATTGCATCCGAAATGGTGCGCTTCGACGACATATAGCATGCTAAACACAGAGCGAGGGTTGCAGTCGGCTGTTCGTCTGAATTCCAAATGAGTGAGGAGTACCTGGATGAACGACATCTGCTACATGCTTCCTGTCTCTGTGCTTGACAACTATCAAATCAAATTTTAAAATCGTTCCTTTTCAGGCAGGTTTTCTCACAGTGTTCATTTCTCTTTGTGTTTTACGGCGTGTTCGTCATGTAAATAGTAGTGCGTTTGCTCAGTTCGTTGGGTACAATACCATTGTGCACATAAGTCTTTAGAAAAATTTTCACCACTCAAAGTTTGTGGTTGGGTGAAATCATTTATTGTCAAATTACTCTTTTTAAATCATAATTTCAACAGGAACTTTCCAAAAGACCCTGATCAAAGGTTTACACACCCCAGCTCTTAATATTTTGTATTCCCCCTGTAACATCAACGACCGCCTCTTGAGGTAGTTGTGGATGAGGTTTTTTATCTTCTCTGTTGGAAAAGCACAACATTCTTCTTGGCAAAAAGCTGTACATTTGAGTTTTCCCCAGAGTGCCTCAGTGGTATTGAGGTCATGAGACTGAGATCCAGAACCTCCAGAACCTTCTCTTTGTTCTGGTGGAACCGATGACGAGTGGGCGTGGCCTTGTGTTATGGATCGCTGTCGTGTTGGAAAGTCCAGCAGCTTCCGGCTGATGAAGCACATTTTCCTCCAGGATCCTTTGAGAACATGCTGCATTCATCTTCAAATGATTCTGACCGTTTCCTGTGCCTTTGGAGCTCACACATCCCCAAAACATCAGTGGCCCGCCTCCATGCTTCACAGTTACATTCATCATCCCAGATTTGGACCCCTCTCCAAATGTAGAGTTAATGGTTATGGCCAAAAAGTTACCATTGCTCCAAATAACTTTGTTCCAGATGTTTGGAGGTTGTCTGAGCATTTGGCGGATCGTAAGCGGCTGCTTTGAGGAATTCGTGTAGTAATGGCTTTCTTCTGGAAACTCGACCATGCAACACATTTTTCTTCAAGCGTCTCCTTATTGTGCTCCTTGAAACAGCCGCACCACATTTTTTCAGAGAGCCCTGTGTTTCAGCTGAAGTTATTTGTGGGTTTTTCTTTGAATCCCTTGCAATTTTTCTGGCAGTTGTAGCAGAAATGTTTGTTGGTTTCACTAGAATCCCTCACTTTCCTGTTTTTTACATTTCAACAACCTTTTCCTGAAGATCCTTTGACGCTCTTTTGCTTTCCCCATCGCTCAGAGTTCAGAAATGTCGGCACTGGATGAAGGAGGCAACGGTCGATCAGGAAACATTGATTCCAAGCAGGTTCAGTTAAGGTTACCTTCCTCTTTTCAAACTCTTTTGTGTCAGTTTTTGTGGATGGTATCAGCCCAAAATCACTTTTGATCACGGTCATTTGTTGGCTGTTATCATTCTGATTTAAAAAGAGTAAACACATGGCATTTTTGAAATATAAAATAAACTCATATTTAACCTCAATCAGGTTTTCTCTAATTGAGAGAATTATGTTTTTCTAAATGGAAAGCGCCCAGCAACAATCTAATCTTAGCTACGAATTCTTCAAAAATTTCAATTCAGGCGAGTTTTCCATTCGTTTACCACAAGCTCTCTCAGTCCTTCCTCTCGTTATAAGATCCTCTGAATAAACACGGGAACATGCAAATAATCCATCTGTTAATTTGTAGAGATTAATCGTCTTAGCTAGTAATTTACAGCGTTTGTTTTTAAAAGTGTGTTGACACACAGCTCGGCATCCTGAAGCACTGCATATGACGAGCCACTAGGGACTTTATTTTGCTAGAGTGGGCTACATTGAAAAAAAATGTCACCATCACATTTGCTTATTCAAACATACAAAGGACTTCATATTTAGAATTTCAATTTATAGTCATAAATTTGTCCTTGTGCTATTGAGATGCTTTTTAGCCTTTTTTTTATTCGTCAAAGCAATCTGAGTCCATCCTGGGTCTGATCCTGTTTTTTTCATAAAGAAAAGAGACAGGGAAAGTATAATAAAGCATTGGCGACCTGCTATCCAAGACTTTTATCGTACCACAAGCTGGAAAATGGCAGGGTATATTTGGCATTTCAACACTGAGTTACATCTCAGGATGATACGGCCCAAGCTCCCATACATCAAGTTTCTCCTTCTCTCAAACGGTGCTTTTTTCTCCATTTCCAATTTTCCTGTTAAAATAAACCTGAGAAGTGTAATGTAAGTGGTGATCTGGGCACAAAAATTTACCCTGGGCACTCAAAATGTCTTGTACTGAAATGCTACGGAATATGAACTAGGTTAGAACATCAGCCTATGGGATCATTGAACTGCACCCTTGAGTTCATGTAAAGACATTTAAGTACCGCTATCTGATCAGAATTGATAGTCCACGATCGAAACATAAAGTCCTTGCTAACTTTATAGCATCTAAATACATGAATATATATACTACATACTTTAAAGACTTGTTCACGTTTAGGTCAAGGAGCAGTGAGTGGTGATTAAGCGCCCTCTATGGACTGGCTGCCACAGATATGCACACACTCTAGTAGCCAAAAGGAAGCTGCATGTGAAAAGCACCTTTGAAGGAAAGTCGTCTGCACATCACTGAACTGGGGCACTAGGACCCACGGCAGTCTCAGAGTGAATACAGAGAATAGAGTCAATAGCCCCAGTTCCCCTACAGTGCTACAGGGTGATATGAACATGATAAAAATACAGCACAGTGCGCGTTCAGTTGTGGCTTAATACATAAGAAAATTGACTGGAGATCCCTTGACAAATGACCTGATGCTAGTTCTTGTGTTCACTGCAGCCTTGGGCACTTGGATTGGTCTCTTTAACTTTAAGCTTGGACTGTAAGGAAATATATCAAATATTACATAAAATCTGATTTTGTGTGGAGTTCTGAAATCTGTGATTGCCATGACACCCCAAATAAGAATAAAAAGGCAATTTGGTCTGGTGCACGGACAATCTTCCGGAGACCAGAGATTGAGTCCCAGTCCACCTTATAAAATAGCTTGTAAAAAACAAAACAAAAAAAAAACTATAGTTAACGGAAAATCTACATGTAATCAAATCCAGTTATCTTTATAAACCAGTTCCATTTTTATGTAAACGTTTTATTTGATGCTTAATAGATGAAAATAAATCCTGTTCATTTAACATTTTTAGAGTAAAATGGTCGTGAAACATCAAGTCTGGGTAACGTTTTGCAAAGTGGGTCGGGTTGATCACTCTTAGACCATTGACTTCAAATAAAAATGTACTTTTTTAAAACAGAAATACATCTGTAATATTAAATGTACATTTTAATATCTTTAATATACAGAGTTTGGTTTGAAATGTGACATTATTCCCAATTGTTAAATGTTAGCTTCTAAAGTCAAAGCATGCAAGCACACTGTAAAAAAAAAAAAAAAAAAACGCTAGCAGATTGCCAAGTTTCAAATACTTCACAAAACAGATTTGTTTCTTTTGGCTCTTGATAAAAATTTTCAGTATTTGCATTTAGAATTTTTTCAACGTTGTCGTTGCCAGTTAGCGTGTCATAGCTAGCATGTTAACTCTGCCAGTGCTTTCCATATTAAACTGAATGAAATCCACATTGAAATACAAGCTCTGTTTGAAAAAAAAAAAAACATCTGCTGCCATCTTCTGGTGGAACATTAAATAGCTTTTACATGAGTGATTTTCATACTGTGGTCAACAGTTCTTATCTGCGTGTTACTCTTTTAATGACAGAGGCTTCTTTAGACTGGTGGAAATTTGAATACGGGTCAGATCTGGCTCTCAGGGCATTGTTTGGACAGCTCCATAAAGCTCAACTCAATTTAATTCAATTCAATGCTGTTTGGCGCTGTTCAGCACTCACACGATTTACAATAGGTAAAATACACTATACAGAGATTAAAAACAATGCAAAAAAAAGAGATAAAAACAGAAACCACCCGTCAGTTTACAGTCAAAAATACGGATTTTAATACTTTTGTAATTTATATCTGTCTAATTAACATATTTTTGTTATTATAAAACAGTTTACACCTGTAAACTTCTACGTAATATTTATGGTTCATGACCATGTGTTTTACAGCTCAGAACCGTCTACTTTAAAGGTTTGTGTTGTATTAATTATGGTGAATTAAAAAAAATAAATTAAGCTGTGGTTGCCAAAATTAAGCAAATAACCCTGTCATTGGATTGGAAGGATTGTATTGTAAATTTATTTTATTAAAGTATTTTAATAAACAGTTTATGTTAGTGTGACTGTTTCCGGTCAGCATTGTCCTACCGCTCCCAATAAACCGTAAATGAAAAAGGTGTGTTTGCGACTTAACAAGTTTAATATAAGGTTCTTTAAAAGAAACCCCAGTCCAAGTTTTCAAATTCTATTTGGAACAGATCCTTCTTTATGAAATAGCCTCACCGTAGTGGTTGTACGGAGCATTACAGAACAATAAAAGAGGCTGAACAAGCAAAAGCATATGATTACACCACCAAAACCGCCTCAAAATAGATTCATCCCAAAGATAAAGAAATAAGAATCTACTTAGTGATCCAGGAGGGAATAATTATTCTTTAGCAACATTTTCACGCCCATCGTCTTGTTCCCGGTTCTCAGTTACCCTCTGGCTTTGTTCCAGATTCGTATCTTTTGCATTTTGCTGAAAAAGTAATTTCTACAAAACGACGAACGCACATCCCTTACGCTTGCTGGGGAGCATAAGAGAAAGGCATTTGTGTCCATTAGCATGAATTCCTTCATGCCTCAGAAAGCATTTAAACAGCTGCAGAACGCGTTTGCATTTGCATATTAAACAATCCGGTTTAATTCAATCGTGTAAAGCAACAGCACTTTCCAAAGAGTCTGGAGGCTTTCCTGAAATACGGCAGGACTAATCTAGGTAAGCCTCTTTGCTTTATTTTACGGTCCAGTTGGCACGAGGTGTCAGCAAATTAAACCGAGTAGGGACGTCATGCCAAACGCAAACCTGTTGGTGCAGTGTACAAAGCAGAGACTAAACGCATTAAACAGTGTGAAAGTCACTCTGTGTTTGGGAGGTAATGCTTACACGCTCATTAACATGTAATACACTTGATTAAAGCACTTTTCCCCCGGGCTTCATTAGGGCAACGCATTATCTTGGTGAAAGCTGAGATTCGTCGTTTTGCAGAGAGGTGATAACTCGAGATTTAATTAGGACGGACACAAAGTGCGGTCAGTGGTGAACGATCTAGTAATTCTTGATGAAATGCTGAACACAATCATCCCCGTTCGCTCCACGTCAACTCGCTCAACTTCCGTCTCCCCGTTTTCCAGCAGGTAAAAATAGACTGCGCAGCCAGATTATATTGTTTCCACCTAATCCTCCCCTTGCCTCACGTGATCACTTTTAATAAGATGAAAATGCAAAGTTACTCACTGATTCAGTCAAAGCCCCCCGACAGTCTCAATTTCGTCTTCCGCCGCCCCGTGAAATCCACACTTTTTGCTCTTTACCTAGGAATAGCATCCATCACTGTCCAGAGTGCTTCTGGTCTAACAGCGTGGAGCGCCGCGGGAGGGAGAATTGCCAAGCTCTGGGAGATTTAACGACACCTGACCAGAACAGACAAGTGAACTAGTGACACAGTTACGTGACACAACAACGCTGCGATGCCTCCTCCGCTCCCGTGTCTCTTCATCCACTAAAGCACAGCAGGAGCCGGCTGTGGAGGTTTTCTTGCCGAGCACATCACCACTTTCCTCTTTATGAGTCACACACATTCACACCTCTCTTCCCTTCCTACCTGAGCGCGTCTTTCTTTAGCGTTCTTTACCGTCCCCTCCATGCTCTAAACAGGAACACAGACAGGTGGAGGTAGGTTCGTGAGCGGCTGCTGCTGCTGCTGCTGCTTACCTGTGGCTGCTGTTCTAGATGCCATAAGGATCGGCGTCCCTCTGAGTGATCAGCTTGGAGGGAAGAGGCAAAAGCCAGCACTCTGTCTCCACGACAACGCCCGGCAGATGCCACACCTCCGGTTCAGGCTCCTCAAGAACAATAAGCGTTTATCGCCACCCTCCCTCTTTCTCATCCAGCGCTTCCCGCTGTAAAGCTGCACTCTGAGAGAGTGACGCGCTTTGTGTGTGTGTGTGTGTATGTGTGTGTGACGTCTTCCCAAAAGCAGAGATTCTGCACGAGTTCCACATGGGGATTAGGCACTTTTCATCTTCATGACGCACTCTAGAAAGAGTGAGAGAGAGAGGGCGAAAGAGACCAGAGATGGAGAGAGAGTGTGAGAGGATGGGGTCGTCATGGAGATATTCACAGAGTGAATGACAGGAGATGAAGATGCAAGGAAAGAAGAGCCCTACGACAGAACTCTAGCTTCAGTGGAATGGGAACCAGTGGTGATTTGCATGCGTTCATCGCCACGGCCCCCACTGCCCCTAAGGGAGGCCCTTGCTCCACCGAATCCTGCATCTGTCTCACTGTTCACCCCATCGAGTTTAAAATAGCAGCAGCCAAAAGCCTCAAACCCGCTGGCTTTTCTAAGATTACAAAGCCTTGCCCAGTAATGTGAGCCTCAACAGGAAGCCCAACTGAGTGGGACCAGATCCCCCGGTGATCCTTTGGGTAACAGGAAATGCCATGCCTAATTGCTATTAACATAGAGATAGACATCTGCAGACGGCAGCGACACACTCTCCGTTCCACTTACAAAACAAAGGACAAATCAAGCCACTCCCATCAGCCTTTCGAACAAGACGATAATTGACAGAAGAAGTTGTCAGCGCCACAGATGAAACCGTCATGCGTACGATCTGATAGTAACCAGTACGTCGATGGTATCTGGGGCGTCAATGTATGCAGCATGTGCTTCGTCGAATGCCAAATGTGTTTTCAAAGGTGCAGCTGTAATTGAAGAGCTCCATCATCTGATTCTGTCATGCTGATCTGATATCAAAGAGATGAAAGCTTTCTGTGATTGCGCATTCCACGGCCTGGAAACCCACACAAGCGAGCCGTATAGTCTCGGAAAGCTTGGGGAAGCCAGGATTTACCGCATTATAGACGTCTGAGATAAATATTTAATCCTAGTGTTTGGATCATGTGTAAATGTGTACTTTCTGCGTTGTATCAGACACGTGGCCATGTCAGATGTGTGCCATGGAGGCTCTATTTTGGAGATATTAGTACAGAAAAACGTTAAGGCTGCTACTCACTTGGCTTCTCAACTGGGGAAATGCAATGATGCTCCCTGCCTGAAGATGGCGTTTCTGGCACAACAGATGCACTCCACGCCTGCAACACCACACCAGCAGAGGGCTCTCTCTCCGGAGTTCTAGCCCTTGCTGCATCACTTCCTGTTGGGAGGGTACTTAAGGCAAGCCCTCCCATTCCTACAGTGCGAAGTATTGACAACCTGTGTTGCATGCCAAGTGGTTTCTCTCTGCCTGTTTACTGTGACCTGTTTTGCCTGGACTTGTTGGATTTTGATATTTCTTTGTTTGCCTGTTGGATTGTTTATTGGATTCTGACCCTTGCCTGCCTTCAGACCTTCCTGAACGGTGTTCGTGTGAGTGTTTGACGGCACAAGTGCTGCCACACGCCGCTGCCATTTTGAATTCTGCTCCTTTTCCTACTGTGTGCTTCAATAAACTTCCCCTATGCCTCTTGCATCTCAGCGTCTTTACAACACCACACGGGGAAACAGGAAAGAAGACGATGATGACAGAGAAGAAATCAAAGAACATTGAAAAAAAAAATCCAGGAGTTCGATCGGTTTATTCTGTTGGTGGGTGTTTGACAAACATCAAAGAAGGGATAACCACTGGAAGTACAATACCTGTGAAGGCCTATAGGGATAATATTTAATCGTTGACCAATTAGAAAGAACTACGAGCCCACCCACAAAGAGTGTAATTAAAATAATTCAATATATAGCCCATCGAAATTTTAAAACCTCTAATGTGATAAAAAAAAAATATATATATATATATATATATATATATTTGCTTCTAACTGAGTAGTCAAAAAGCTCATGTATTTGACCTCTCTAATCACATGACGCCCTTTCATCTGGGCTGAACTTTCGGTCAGACTTGAATTACAAGGTGTAGATTTGAACACCTGTATCCGACAATGTGAAACTTTTGGTTTCACATTGTCGGATATTTCAAGTCCAGGGAATTTTTTTACATTACTGCATGAGTGAGAAGCTCCGCCTACTTCCGGAACACGGATGAGGGGTTTAATGGCAGAAAAAAAGCTCTATGAAATTGTTTGGAAAAGTGTTATACAATTTAAGTGTTCAAAACGTTTTTAAAGTGTTTAATTATTACTTAAAACTCAATTTTTTAACATAAATGTATTTTAGCTGACGTTTCACTCCAGTGACAGCATTGTTAAAGGGAACAATCTACACTTTAATTCAAGATGACGGCACTCTCCAAACAGATTCACAACCAAATCTGGACTCATCCAGAAGTGCTCTGCAGAAAACCTCCTCATTAAAGCAGTAACGATCCTGGTTTTATTTTGGAGACGGACAGCTTGTCGATGTCTGTCTTTTGTACAGCCTGAACAGGGCTGGCAAATTAAAGATCGAGAGATACGTGTCTTGACTCATTCACAAATTCTGACATCCACCGGCCTGCTTTAGCAACCCTGCGCTCTATTCCTGTCAGCAGCACAAAAAATAAACATTTCCAGAGAACATGGTGAAACACCTGTCACAAAGAGCCAAAATAAAATGCTAATCTATTAGCATCAGCTTTTATTGTCGACAGTTAACAGACTTACAGTCCACTTCACTGAAAAAATAAGGATTGTCTTCATTTTTCATCACACTCAGATTATTTTAGTTCTGGAACAGTGATGCATTGCCACACACAGGAGAATTAACAGCTTAAAACAACACTTTATCTAAAGAGAACTGCATAACTTTCTTAAAAAAATGACATAAGTCCTTGTTTAATTACTTAAGTGTCTTGTCATCAAGTTAAAAATGACTAGTCTTGTAAATACGACCACATTTATCTCATAAAATGACAATTATCTCATAAAAATTACATTATTTCACAAAACAGACATCACCTTTTCAAAATAACATATCTTGTGAAATGAATATAAAAAGTCAGACAATTATATTGTAAAAATGACACATAATTTAATAAAAATGGCATCATGTAAAGAACCATGTTACGGTAAAATACCACGTCATTTCTTGTAAAAACAACCAAAATGATCTTCTAGAAATGACAATTATTTCTAATTATCTGTTAAAAATCACAAATGATCTTGACAATTATCTTGTCAAAACAAAAAACTATCTTGTAAAAAAGGGCATGATTACCAGGTAAAAATTGCAAATCTTTTACAAATTGCAAATTATCTGGTAAAATTTACATACTATCTCGTAAAAAAATAAATAAGATATTAAATAATAAATAAAATTTATATTGTAAAACTGACATTATCTCATAAAAACAATATGTTGGTCTCGTGAAATTACAATTAACAAAAAAAAATTACAAAATGATCTCTAATTTATCTCGTAAAATCGTTTACATGTTACTGCATGAAAAATGACATCTCGTGAAGACATTTCTGCATGAAAATCTTTTAGTATAGCACCTCATAAAAATTACATATTGCGTAAAAATGATAACATAATATTATGAAAAAATGACTAATAGCGTAAAAAAATACATCTTGTATAAAAAACATTATTATTATTATTAGTAAATGTTTGATGATGGTGCATCACCTGTAACTGTATTGTAATTTCAGCCGTTTTTAATGGAGGTCTTTGAGGCTCCATTACGATACTTTATCCATAAACACAACGACGTAGATTTTGCAGTTTCTTAATTCTTTTTCTTTCCGATGCCATCGCACATTTAGGATTCTGAAAAGTGTGAAGTGCACGACACATCTATAAAATAAGAGATGCTCAGTTTTTCGCCAAATCAAGTGCGAAAATATACTTTAACAAGCTTTGGCGTTTTTAATTTTTCAAATGAGTTATTGAAGTATATGAAGATATTAGGAAAAATCTTTGAATTACAAAAATCTCATGAGCAGATGATATGCTGTGGATTTATCTTCCTGATTATTGTAGGTTACACATTATATCTTAATTTTATAGCCAGATTCCATTTTATTCTTCTATTCCATTTGTACCCCATCCTCACCAGCCTTGTTTAATGCATCGACTCACTGAAGCAAATTCCTCGTAAAATCATCACACGGTAAAAAACATGATTCCGAATCTCACTGTAACAACATGTTAAAACATGTTTATTACGAGATGCTACGCCTTCCTCATTATTGCTTAGTAGAGGACTGTACGGCATATATGGAAGGCTTGCCGTTGCCATGGATACTCAGATGGGTCCTGTGAGAGAAACCACTGAGAGAAGAGTTATTTCGTTGCGTTTTTGCAACACTCTGGACACAGTGTTTATTGTGCAAGCATGGTCTTTATCAGTGGAGGCTAAAATATTCAGGTCAGGACACTTCTGGTACATGTTGGCATCAATGTTTTCAAAGCCTTGGAAGCTTTAAAATGAGAATCTGAGGTAAAATGGTGCATACAGTTTGTTCTATCCAGTGCTTATCCACATGAGCTTATTTTTCCAAGAGTTTTGCAGAAATAACCAGTAGCACATGCTCTGTGTCAAGCCTTGTGTAAATACAAAAATATCCTATAATAATATAGTGTATAAATATGCTGTACTGTGCAAAAGTTTAGGCAGATTTGCTGGAAACCAAGAATGTGTTTTTTTTTACATATATATTTATTGTTTTTTTCATTTTTGAACAGACAGGACAGTAGAGAGAGACAGGAAGAAAGGTGGAGAGAGAATGGGGTGGGATGGGAAAGACGACAGGCTCGGGACTCGAAACTGCATCGCACCGTCCACTACACCACGGGCCAGGACGTTCAGATTTTTTTATAAAACATTTACAAAATGCAAAGTGAGCACACGAAAGAAACTAAAATCTAAAAATGGCGTTGGCACAACGAAGTAGATGCAAAGGAAAACGTCAGCTGACACACAGGGCTCTCTGAAAAAATGTGGCTATGGCCGTTTCAAGGAGAACAAGAAGGAGACGCTTGAAGAAAAATGTGTCGAGTTTCCAGAAGAAAGCCATTACTACACAAATGCCACAAAGCAGCCGCTTACGATCCGCCAAACACTCAGAGACAAGCTTTTAAACTTCTGCAACTTTTTGACCACAACCACAAACACTACATTTGGAGAGGCGTCAACAAGGCCTATGATGAACGGAACTGTGAAGCATGGAGGTGGGAGAAGCATCACTGATGTTCAGGGCTCCAAAGGCACAGAACACTTGGTCAGAATCGATGGAAGATGAATACAGCATGTTCTCAAAGGATCCTGGAGGAAATGTGCATCATCAGCCGGAAGCTGCTCATGGGACGTGCACTGGACATTCCAACACCACAACGATACAAAACTCAAGGCCACGCCCACTCGTCATCGGTTCCACCAGAACAAAGAGAAGGACCTTGTGTTTCCGTCCACCTATTTTTATGCACCTTTTGGAATATCGCATAAAAAAAAAACCTTGATGGAAACATATACTTTTTTAAAATGCGCATTAAAAAATTGCGCGTACAACGGATGATCTTTTTATCCTATAAGCAAAAAAAAAAAATGGGTGGAAACTTTGATGGAAACGCATTTACCGAATAAATCCCAATGCAACGACTATGTGTTTTTTTCTGGAGAACTGGGGAGCGATGGGACAGCATTACTGGATTAACCAATGGATCGATTTCACAGCAAAACATCTGAAAAATTCCTAAAGTCTGTCATCAAAGTTGTTCAGGATCATCTTCTCCCCGAACTGTCGCGACTGGCTGCGTTACAAAAGAGCAGTCTCCACCTCCAAAAGCAAGATGGCATGACCGCGCACATTACATTTCGTGTGACGCAAGTTAGTTATTATATACGGAATAAAGGCTTCTCCTAATGCGGCAACTTCTCATTTTCTTTTGATATTTGCCACCAGTTTTTTCAGGAAGGGTTTTGTTCTCTTGGACTCGTGGAAGGAAACGCTACTTTATTCTTAAATATTTCACACAATATTCCAGTTTTGTGCAGCAGCTTTCCTCTGGTTGTGTGATGTTAATTGAAGACTGGACACAGGCGGCGGTCAAGAACATTTATTCTCTGCAGAGAGCAAACCACATTTCAGTCCAGGGCACAGTTCTCGCTCACACTCCTCATGTATGTAATGAGGATTTCCACGTCTAGCCTCTAGACTCCCGAAGCTGAACTGAGCCAAAATGCAGTCGTCCACAGACACTGAAATGCGCTCTCCACGTTCAATATAAAGTTCCGCGCTGAATGTAACGGTACAACTGAAACTATAGCAAATAGGAAAAGAATACCGAACTCAAATTTAGTAAAGTTCACTGAAGGTAAAGATATATTAAGCCCAGCTTCATTTGAATATACATTTAATTAGCATTTTTAGAACGTGGCCATTGAACCATTCTGGGGAGAACTCGAACGTGCCGTTCATGCAAGAATCTACAAGAGCTGGAGGCTTTTTAACATTTACATTTATGAATTAAGCAGACGCTTTTATCCAAAGCGACTTAAGAGTTCGGGAGTAAACATAAGCCAGGGCTCTAGAGTGCGACCAATATGGTCGCATATGCGACCTAATTTCTCAATGGTGCGACTAAAAAAAATCAAAGGTTGCACCGGTGCGACCCGTCGTTCGAGGGGAAAAAAACGAAACTCCGTGAGTCTCCCTGTTGTTCAACAACAGACACACATTAGGCCCATATCGTGGTCTAAACCAATCAGAGATAGTGAAGAGCGTATCCCCCCCCCTCTGATTGGCCATGGTCCAGATATTCCTGTATGTGTGTGAACGTACGTTTGAAAATGCATGTGATGCAGTCAGACAGAGAGAGGTGAGTCCATCAGGTAAACAGTGGATGTAGCCGCGCATTACGAGAGAAGATGAAAAGAACGATTGACAGATTTTTCATTAAGAAAGTTAAGTTAGGGCCAGATCGTGAAAATCATAACAATGCTCTGACACGGAGCCATCAACCTCCCCTGTGACTGGCTCTAATACATTTAGAATTGAAACTATAAACTTCAGAATTTTCTATAAAACACATAACATGCCGCGATAAATGCACTGCTCAAGTGTCCCCTCTCCCCGCTGCCTTTCAGCGGCAGGCAGCTGCAAACAGATCATCAGACGAGATGATAATTAAGTTTAACGTTGCCTACAATATTGCAAAAGAAGAACTCCCCTTCACTAAATTCAAGTCCGAAATAATTCTTATGAAGAAAAATGGCTTGAACGTTAACCCGACGTACAGCAATGATGTCGCGCGCACCCAATTTATAGCAGTCATCGCAGATACATTAAAAACAAAAGACGTCTGTGCAAATTGTGAACAGTGCGTACATGGAATTCCTGATCGACGGAGACACATATATCGCCAAAAAGGAATGCATCATTGTGTACGGTTGTATCTTGCGGAAAGGAAGACCGATGAATATATTATTGAACACATTGAGGTCGAGCATGCTCATGCCCAAGGTAAACCATGTCATGTTATGGAGCCTATGTCAATAATATTCCTACCGTCTCGTTACTGCATTAACCATAATATTCTGATACTTAAAAATGAAAAAAATAAATATTTTCATCTAAATTTCAGCTCAGTAAAGCACTTTAA
>SRMA01027048.1:0-104132 GCA_007224835.1 Danionella cerebrum | reverse complement strand
TATATATATATATTAGGGGTGTAACGGTTCACGGTATGTATTGAACCGTTTCGGTACGGCCTGTTCGGTTCGGGACACTTGCGTACCGTTTCGGTATTCGGTATTTGTATTAAATAATATAAATGTATTATTAGCGCCATATTAAGCGCAGCGGAACCATGTTCCTAGGCGAGTTTCCGCACGGACGCTATTGAGGGACGTGCAGCTCTACTGTGCCACACTCAATAGCGTCCGTGCGGAAAATCGCCTTTGGCTTCCCTATTAAAATACATAACGGGGATAGACGAGTGGATAAATTTAAAGTTGTATGCCACATTGTTCCACGGAGATCGGGCAGGCAACACATCAACATTTTCTACTGCTGGAGATATTGTCACTGCAACCAGATCAGTGAACCAGATTCAGAAAATGTGGATAGGTTAATCTTTTTAGCCTAAAACTTGAATAGTTAGTTTTGTTGATATACAAGCTGAAGCTGTTGCTAGTGTTAAAAGTTTTCAGGTCCTAACTAGTTGCAGTATTTCATTTTTTATTTAAAAAATGTGTTTGTCTTTATAAAGAGTGCAATTTATTTAAAATATCACCCAAATGTGTCACTTTTATTTATTTTCTGCAAGAATTCTATTGTGTATTGGCAGCTTTTCAAAATAAAGATTATGTAAGTTCTTTTTTTTTTGTACCGAACCGAATGAACCGAACCGAACTCTCCAAGACACTGTACCGAACCGAATACGATCTTAGCGAACCGTTACACCCCTAGTAACAAACATTTAACAAGTTAAATGCATTAAAAGGCGCATCTCTAATAACCGCTCAATCTGTCACTTAAACTTCCCAACTCCGCCCCCCTGAGTGCTTCAAACCACGTCACTCAGTCTGAGGAGAAGCAGACAAACGTCTTTGTGTGATTGTAAAATATCTTATTGTTTGAACAAGTGCCGCGTTGTCTTTCTGAAATAAACACTAGTATGTCTATAAAGGTTGATATAAAGCATCACCACACCGCTCTCTGTGATGTCCACATAATGTTACGCCGTTGCTTTAATGGTGGACAAATTGCAGACATTTGCTGGTCAATATACACAAGTACAGACACTATATGTAAATATTATCTGTATAAACGTTCCGAAAATAATAAATATTATTATGTGTTATTTCTCTGGTTGCGGGGGATTTCGAGGAGCGGAGGGGGGAGGGGGTAATATTTTATCAGTTTCAGCACATGCCCCTCAAAAGGTCTGTGCGCAGCCCTGGTCGAGCATCATGGTTTGGGGGGGAAGGACACAGCAAGCTGTTTCAGAGATTCAAGCTCTCAGTTTCAACTGCGAGGGACATTGTGCAGAATTGGAAGACCAGAGGCACAGTTCTAGTTAAGGTTTGCAGTGGCACAGCAAGAGAAATGTCAGATAACAAGAGGCGCAGGATGGTGAAAGTCACGGACAACCCACAGACCAGCTCCAAAGACCTACAACATCATTTTGCTGTAGATGGCGACACTGTGCAACATTCTAAAGCACTTTATACAACGAGTACACACACTTTATATGGTGTGATGAAAGTACAGTTTTAGGTCAAATAAAGGGAGGCGGAAAAACAACACAGCATGCCTAAAGTAAAATCTGGTTGCTGCGGGGCTGTGACCAGTGCTGGGACTGGGAATCTTGTTAAAGTTGAGGATCTTTCAGCAAGAAAATGACCCTAAAAACGGCTCCAAATCTACTCAGGCATTCATGCAGCGGAACAAGTAGAACACCCTGAAACGTCCATCTCATTCCTCAGACCAGAATACTACTGAAGAATACTGACTACACCTTTTCTTTTGTCGTGCACATGCATAAAACTAATTTTGTTTAAATAAATCCTGCACACTCTTTTGTCTCTTATACGCTATATTTAGCTGAAACTTCCCATCCAGACAAGCAGATATTTATAATGGAAAGAGTGGTGCCCCAAGTGGTTGCATAAAAAGACTTCGAGCACATCCCCAAGCTCATGCATACATCGTGTAAAACTACTGCACTGAGGCATAAACTACTCCTCCTTTAAACATTAACTCCACAGACGATGATGCTCCGGTAGAATAAAACCTCAAAGGTGTCGGATTATTTCACAATCGACAAACATGATGCTATAAAATTCCAGACTTTAAATAAATGCGTACTCACATCACACTGATGCCGTCCGCTGTTGAAATCCAGTGTTTGTCAGAAACCCCAGCCTCTTGCCAGCACTTCTACAGCTTTTACGCTCCGCACTCGCTTGAGGCAAGCACAAACATGGAAAGTAATCAGACATGACTTGGCCTAAGAGCATCCTGCTCAGTGAATAACCATTTATCCCGTGGTATTAGGAGGAGGCATTGGGCTTTAATGTCAAAGGTTTGCCTCATGGCTCTATTCCGTTATTTATGAGTGCTTGTATAATACCTCAATGGCCATCTCTGCCTCATCCCAGTTCAGAGGTCTTGACTGTTATTAGCTTGCCTCGAACGAGTCCTCCATCGCATCTCCAAGTCTGAGTGTGCATCTGCGAACGGGTAACAAGCTCTCCGTGCAAAAACAGACGCACAAATTAAGATTTCACCAGCGTGCATCTCCATCTGGTAATTGGTGAACAATCTGCCTGCTTCTCATTAGGAGTTTTGCGAGGGTCACTGAGACTGATTGGAGGGTCCCTCATTAGAGACGCTGGAGGTGTGAAGAGAAGAAGCTCAAACACACGCGCATCAAAGATGGCATCTCATTATCCTGCTGTCCACTTCCACACAAACATCCAGGGACGTCGAGATGAGATTAAAAACTCGACACACACGCAGCAGCAGGAACTGGTGACCCCAGTCCCCAGTCATTAAACAGGATGCAGTGTGTTATTTATGCTCATTACAGGAGGAGTTTTGTACTTGTCAAGTTTGATATTTGCAGAGGCTCCTCGGGTGTTTTTGATTCGTTTATTATTGCAGAGATGTTGTGAAGGGATGGGCATCAGAGAAAGGAACTAAAAGAACCAAATGCATCGCAACCACCTGCGTAACAGGAAGTGACTGAGCTGCAGTTCCTCGACCGGCCATTTGAGGCTCGCTACAGAAGTGAGCAGATTCACTTCAATGTTAAAATTGCCAACTTTGGAGCTGAAAAAAATATATACCGGTATATTTCCACCCCTGGTGGTTTAGTTTTATTGGTTTAGATCTCTAGATATGACTTTAAGGTTTATTAAAAGGTTTTATTTTTTGCAAAATCTACTTTTCTGACATTCCTTCATCAAAAACATGCCTCACGTTTTATTCAGAATCTTTCACACATGTTTGTGTAATCTTGCATTCCTTTTTTGCGAGCTGAAAACGGCTTGATGTTGCTTGCAACGCCCCTAGTTCTTACCTCCGCCCACTGACCAATCAGATGAATCGCTAGTGCTGTTCACCTCCATGCAGATCGGGGCCACTGCCTGACCCGGAAGTGAGACCAGCAGACCTGAACTGAAGAACAATCAGAGAAAGTGTGTTATTTGTCGATTACAGTGATACCTCGAGATAGGAAATCAATCCGTTCCAAGGTCGTCTTCTGAATTTTTGGTATGTCGAAGCAAGTTTTACATGAAAAATACCTAATCCGTGCAAAAGCTCTCAAAAACAGCAGTAGAAATTGAAAAGAAACACTACTTCAATCTTTAAATCTACACATTGTTAAAGTAATAAATGATAGTTAAACAATTAAAACAGAAACCTTACCTTGCGAGTGAGACGATGTGTAGACCGTACCAAAAGCGTGTGAGAAGGGATTGAGTGTTTCTGAGAAGGCGCCACGGGCATGATCTGACCAATAGGAGAGCAGAACTGTTGGTGGCGAGTTTACTGCAGTACCGTGACGCCTAGCGTAGTCAGCCGCGCAACAATGTAGTATGCGTAAGTAAGTTTTTCTCAGGTTTGTGTTTTTCGTATCTTTGAATTTTTTCCGTATCCTGAAGCGAAATATTTTTCAATAGACTCTTGAAATTTTCGTCACGTGACGCATTCGTATTTCGAGGAACATCGTCACAATAATCAAATTAGATTTGAGCACTGCTGCCAAATAAATGGTGACGCTGCAACATTAGCGGATATGCTAACCAAACCAGCATTGCACAAAACTCATGAACTCATGAAATTCCTGCTCATTTTATCTGACAACCTTGGCAACTGCTTTTTTTTTGCCGGGGGGGGGGCACTGTGAGGAATACGGAAATGAAACTGCATGGGTTCTGAAATAGAAAATAATATGCAGATGAAATGTGGGATACACTTTAGGATTTTCTACAGTTTACAAATGAGACCTTTTTAGTGAACTATAGCCCAAGACATAAAATCTATACACAAGGTGATAATAGCCAAATAAGCACTGCAACTTTAAACAGCTCGTCATTTGCAAGATAAAGAGACAGTGCTTGGAGTTGCATGGTCTAAGCGCTTTAGGCAGCTTGGCTGAAATGTTTGAAGTACTGGAACATTTTTACAAAGATACAACTGCCATTTTACAAAGATACAACTGCTATACAACTTCCATTTTCTGCAAAAAACATGTTTTTCACACCAACGAATACATATTAATGAAAGATTTACTGACTGCAAATCATTTCAAAGTCAGAACATTAACAAATAGTGTCACATCAACCTGAAATGCATATATAAAAATATACTAATTACACTATTAGGCAATACATAATATGTAATTTTTAATATGACATCAACAAACTCTTTGCAGCTATAGAACGTGTGAACTACAGTCATTTCCGCACCCCGCCTTCATCAAAATTGTCTAAACTGGCTTGTGGCATTACCCAAAAGTGCACAAACAGGAATTATTCTGACTATTTCCTGTTCCATATGTTGCCATAAGGATTTTTAAAAAGTGAACACAATTGTTTGTAAATACCCTGCTTAATACATCCGTTAACTATGAGTGGGAAAAGAGTTTTTGTGTCATCGTTCATATTTTCTGAAAAACAACCAAGAAATCATGAAATTTGTAAACCTATGAGCACAATTGTAAACCATTTAAGAAGACTCTGTAAGCAAAGTTTAAGACGATTTAACCGAAAACGTGCCTTTATTTAGCTTAAACATTAAAGCAACACACGCCGATGTGAGTGAGAGATAGATGGAGGGAGAAGAGAGCATTGGGAATCTGCTAAGTGGATATTTAAACTCTTGTCACACAAAGTTGTCTTAAGTAAGACATGACGCATTTCCTTTCACACTGTGCACAACTCTAAAGCTAATCTGAGGAGGTTTGGAGGATAGTAGCGTTTGACAAAGTGTGAGACATGGTTTGGGGAAGAAAGTGACACTTGGACCCAAAATATTTGAATCGATGTTGTGGAAAGCGTATTCCATCTTCTGTGGAAGCACATTAGTCTAAAATGTTCTTCACCCAAGGGGGTGGGGGTTGTTTTACTGGACGCAAAGCACTTCCTTGGTCAGAATGCCTGTACTCGTTTAATGCGATTACAACTCTAGGCTAATTCGGTATTAGTTTGAACTTGTAGCGGATCAATGGCATGCTGATGCCTTGGGGAAGTGACTGAACCCTTCAGCCAGGACTACTGCCAGCAAAAAGCAAATGAACTCAACACTGATTAGGTTACCGACTGCAAGTTTACAAACTGAGTGATACGTGGCTTAAAATAGATCCCATCCCCTGGCATTAAGAACAAAACATTGAGTCTGAAAAAGCGTCTACAGAGAGGGAAACATTTGTTGATGCCCTGCTGACTTTGAGTGTTTGCCCACAAAGAAATAATCAGCATGTTTACTTCAACATCGAGAGGCAGAATCACAATAAATATTCAGAACAGGGAATTTGAAATAAGTTTTTAGGCATCTTTCACTCAGCAACATTTAGAAAGTTACATTTATTTCTAGAGCACTATACCAATGGTGGTGCCATCCAGATGTGATGTACAAAACACATGTGGCATGGGGCCAAGCTATTAGCTGGTAAAATGTAAGCCTGGATAAGATTTTGATGAGATTAAAAGCAAACTGGATTCAAACTTAATTAAATTTAATTGAATTGTTTTGAGTAAGTAATTTAAGTTGTTTAACCACAAGGTGGCGCTGTTGACACCTTTTGGATGATAAAGTTTTGGAGTCAGTCCTCGTTTGGTATTGTTGACTTGCAACAAGTTTTTGTGTGAATATTCCAAACAGTTGTTGAAATATTGCTTCTGTATAACTTGGAACGATGCTACCCAATTAGTCATGGTGTTAAACGAACACGGTAACCTAAATCAACACAAAATGAACAATTTTTGGCGCACACAGTCTGAGGGTGTTGCGATTTGATTTTGGTGACAGTTATGAAATGTAAGCTTTCGTAATTTTGTTGTAATACGTTTGAAAAACACAGTGGTTTTGGTTGTCAGTGATTACATAATTCAATATGGCCGACATCTAAAATGGCCAACATGGTAAAATTGAGCATGGATTGATTCTCCAAACGCATTGAGACCAATTATGGCTTGGTAGATAAAAGACATAAACTCTCATTTTCTCATATCACCGGGGCACCACGTATGGAACTGCCGCCAAATTGTACTGTATTAAAGTGCATTGTTCCAAAATCAAGCTGGCTTATCCAAATGTGTTTCAGCAGACCTCAAGCGACACAATTTGTGTCGTGTGTAGAGAAAAGGCTTTTTCCGTATAACTCGTCCATCAGCATCTCCTTGTGTAAAGTGTCCTGAATAGTTGAACGATACGCAGTGCAATCAAAGATGATGTTGTAGGTCTTTGGAGCTGGTCTGTGGGTTGTCCGTGACTGATCTCATTATCCCGCGCAGCTACTCATCTGAGATTTTTCTTGGGCTGCCACTTCAGGCCTTAACTAGAACTGTGCTTCTGGTCTTCCAATTCTGCACAATGTTTCACACAGCTGAAACTGAGAGCTTAAATCACTGAAACTTTTCACTGAAACACTGAAAATTATGCCAAATTTACCAAACCAATTTTGAGCTGTAAAAATTAGTCCCAAAGGTTTTGAAATCAATAAAATGACTACATTTATGCACATGACTTATTTTGTTTATATAGTATACAAGATGACTTCTAAAATATTACCAATGGTTTATAAAGAGTGTCCAAACGTTTGCATATTAGTTCTCTTCCTGTCTTCCGTCCGATCGGTTCATAATAAACGCATAAAGAAAAATATAGACAAAAAGACCCAAAAACGATAGTTCTACTCCTGCCAAGTGTTTTGTGCCTCTCCTGATGCTCTTTGCTCAAATCTGACGATGTCATGAATAGTTAATTTCCCATTAAGATCCAGCAACACTCTGGGGATGAATACTGGGGCGCACTTTTCCCTTTGCATGAAAAGAAAATGAATCGACATCAATCTTTTATTTTCAAAGCCTATTTGATCATCTTTTCGAAATGTCGATGACATTTATAGACATAATCTGAGCTCTGGAAAACATCATCCCAGTCTCTTACGCTAACAAGGAATGTAAACCTGAGACAGTTATTTACAATAACCACAATATAAAATACACATGGCTTTCCAAATTTAATCAAGTTAATGCTCGAGATACAAGGAAGCTAAGCTAGATTAGCTACATGCACATCTCAAAGAAGCGGATTATTCAGAATAAATTAAAACAACTCTGTTCTTTAGGCACCGAAGCAGCAATACTCTGAAAAAAACATCTCACGTCCTCTGCCACATCTTCTTTAAAAACAATTAAATACTTTACAATTTCTGAACCAGTGTTGGTAAGGGAGACGTTGCATGTAACTTCATGCATAGTTTTGATGAAAACAAGTGTGCAGCAGGATTCAGAAATAAAATGTTAATGTCACAAGCAGCACAGTCAACTTCTCTGTGGTTTTTTTCTTATATTTCTACGTCTGGTAAATGTTTCCAATGCTGTTTGAATTCAGAATGTCTTTGTTGCTTTGATTTTGAGGCAGAGAAGCAGACAGAAAATAAAAGCGTGTGGGTGAAGAATGAGAGGCTCGGAGTCTTTCAGACCACAAACTTGTTCTTAGTCGTAGAGCCACTTTTGGTGGAAGTGTCGGCGTGGGACTGGTAGCCGATGGTCATGTTCATGGGGACGCCCAAACGCTCCTTGTAGACCCGCCTGCCAAACAAACACACAGCCCTTTTGAGGCAACTTCGGAACACTCTGGTTCAATTATTATTCATAATAATAATCCTTTCGGATGAAGGATAATTTTGGATATTTAGGATAATTTTAATTAGGATAATTTCATTTTGTTTATCCATGTAGTAATGTAGTAACCATATGTTATAATCATTTGAGTATTAAGTGTAATATTGAACTGAGAGAATAAATGTGTGATAATTGTGTATTACTTTTATTACTTGAAATTAATCAATAAGAATCTTTTATAGACCTGTGTTATGACCCGTGTGCCTGTTTCTCTGTGCCGAGGATCAATGACAATCCACCACTCCAGGAGGCGAACGTCACCCAAAAGGCCAGAGGCAAATAGAACTATGCCCCGTCTAATTTGCATTTTTAAGAACATATATAAGACAATGTCACAAGGGAGAGCAAGTGAGGTAACGCATGACGACGGGGGCTTAACGTGCCTCGCTGTTGTTTAATGCAGTTAGAACACCCAGAAATATCTGTACTGTGTTATTCATGAATGAATTCTTAGTAAATATTTGGACTTCAAGCCCTCTCCTGTCTTCTCTGGAGATATATATATATATATATATATATATATATAGAGAGAGAGAGAGAGAGAGAGAGAGAGAGAGAGAGGTGGTTTCGTATTAAATACGTCTTAAATACGTCTTTAATTTCATTAATAGCTTTATTCAGTACCCACCATAACAATCGTTCTACTTTTTTATGTTCTCTTACTGTTTTATTGCTTATCATTTGTGCATGTGTACTGTATGCACATATTGTAGATATCTGTACATTACTGTAAAGGGTGATTTGTTAACAGTACTGTGTAAATGTCAGGGTCTTGTAGGTAAGGTGTATCACTGCCTAGGTAGAACTCATACACAAGATACACTCAGCAGAGGGGCTCATTATTTAAATAAACAAATAAAAACAAAAGCCCCGTGAGAGGGGAAAACATTAACTAAACTAAAACACTGGAAACAGACAGCTAAACTAAACACTACCTCTGAACAAGTTCAAATAATAACTTAGAACAGAGTAAAATAAAACAAAAAACAAGAACACTCAAAGAAAAAAAATGCAGCCAAAATAATACTCAGAATAAAACTTAAATTCCTCGTAGACTCACAAAAGTCATAGCAGAGAGGCACCTTGAAAAGTAAGAATTTCTACAGTAATTCTAAGAATCTCTACATAAGTTCTCCGAACGATCAAAGACAATGAACCAGCCCAGAAGGAAACAAAACCAGAGCTTATGAAGGAAAACTCAAATGAGGGACGGCTGGCCCGGGATGAGGAGTGAGAAGACACAGAGGAAAACCAATTAACAATCAGAGACACGGAAGGAAGACGTGACAATCCTGACATGGGAAAACAAACACAGGAGAATCACGTGAGGACTCAGGAACGGGAGAGAGGACGACCGAAAGTAAACGGAAAAAAGGCGGAAGCCGCCCGCGCATGTACTTGGGTAACCACAAGCGCGGGGAGACCCCATGGGAAACAGATACGAGAAACACAGAAAATATAAAGACTAGAAAGACGAGATGGAAACATACATGAAACCGTAAGAAAAACGGGGAAACCAGTGCAGTAATGCGCACAGACACGCCCTAGAGACGGATTATTACAGTAAAGGCAGGGTTTTAAAAAACTGGATACTAAAGACCTGTTAAATAAATACTGTAAACATGGTGTCCCTACTTTGGGGGTTTTCAGCTATCGTGGCCAGTTCTGGAACCTCTCTACCTGGATAAACGAGGGTTCACTGTGTATATATATCAGAATTAGAATCATACTGGTTAAGTTGGTACCGGTGCTGTATTGGCACTGGTTTTCGGTCCCAAACCCTACCGGAGACCATTCATCTGTGGGGTTGCTTCTCATCCAGGGGAGTGGATTTCTTCACAATTTTGCCCAAAAACACAGCCATGAATAAAGAATGGCACCAATACACCCACAACAGCAGCTTCTTCCAACAATCCAACGACAAATGGCATTTCCAGCACGATGGAGCACCGTGCCATGAGGCAAAAGTGATAAAAAAGTGGCTCGGGGACCAAAATGTTGACATTTTGATGTTGATCTTAATCTCATTGAGAACTTGTGGTGAATCCTCAAGAAGCGGATGAACGACCAAAAACTGACTCATTCTGACAAACTCCAAAGTAATTCTTAAAGAATGGCTTGCTGTCAGTCAGGATTTGGTTGATTGAGATTGGATCGCGAAGGTCCAATACTGTAAATACCGACTCTTTACATAAATGTCATGCAACTAATGATAAAAGCCTTTGAAACGCATGAAGTGTACATCACAGAAACAAAGATCTAAAGGCAAATGTTATGAAAACTAATATTTGTTTCATTCTTAAAACTTTTGGCCACAACTTTTGCAGTGCTCTGAACTGATAGTTTGAATATTTGGTTGTAGCAGAAGGCGGTTTGTTCATTGATGGACATTTCGTATCTCGAAGAAAGTTTTACATGTAAAACACCTAATCCCTGCAACAGCTCTCAGAAACAACAGAATAAGTAGATCAAGAAAACTTGAGAAAAATCAAGTAACATTTCTTCAATCCTTAAATCTACACATTGTTAATGTAATAAATGATAATAAAACAGAATAAAAGACAAGCAAAATAAGTAATATGTTCACAAATGTGAAACGGAGGAGGCGATGTGTCGGAGGAGGTGGAACGGATGGTGGGACATTTCGTAACTCGAAGCATTCGTATCTCTGGGTACCACTGAATATGATTGTCCTGCTGAAAACCCAACATCCCCTTAACAGCTTGTAGATGGCTATAAATAATTATGGAAATCTCCACAGCACATGTGAACAAGAGCCCTGAACTGGACAAGGGTTGCATTGCCCCGGGGGGGAGACGATAAATTGAAACATTAATCACAAGCATCTTGAGAAAACGAGAAAGAAAGAAAGCAATGGAGAGTGGATTGGTTCTACAGAGAAATTCAGTTTCTGTGGAGATGAGATCTTTGTATAATTCACAAAGAAACATCCCAAAAGACACCGAATACTGTAAATTGAATCTATCTGAGGTTCAAGAGTGGGTTGAAGCAACATATGTGTGAGCGGTCAGGGCTGTTTACCTCGGAGCTGAGGAGGGCACACCTCTTATTTTCAGTCTAACAACAACATAAAGCAACTCTCATGAATGGTATGGAAGCAGTGGTTGACCCAAAAAATCTTTCTCCATTTCTCCAACATTTCTCTGAGCACCCGGCAGCATGAAATTTTAATGAACACAAACTTAATTCTTGAAATTAATCATTTGATGCACCATGTAATCTACTTGAGTGATTCATAATCCTGGTTCTCCGACCCTCACTAATGCAGATTACACATTGTACAGCTTTACACACTCGAGTATTGTTTTATCAAGCCCTAACTGGAGAAAAAAGGCTCATCAACACAGATTGTGAGGTTAACGTTGAGCAGAAAATGAGCTGTGCCTGGAAATTACATCAATGACGCCCTTTTGCACCAATCTGCATTTGGGATAACCAGACCCTGACTTGAAAAGTGTCCCAGTATAAAGTGAAAAGATTTAGAGTAAGCCCCAAATTACTCTTTTGGTGAAGTATCTGCCGGTGTTTCGGAGCATGAACCTCTTCCATGCTTCACTGCTGTCCTGTCTGCAGACACCTGTACTGCTCTCCAGTGGCCTTCTGCTGCAACCAAATATTGAACCCCCCCCCCCAACTCATCTCTAAAAAGAACATATATATCTCTGTAAAGTTATATAAACAGTTATATATAAAGGTATATTACTAAACAAAACAAAATAGCCAAGTCATAACTGAACAAAAATTTATTTTAGGGATGATGTATGATAAAAACTGGCTGATATTTCAACCAGTGTTATTAACTTTAATCGATTTTTTTTGTAATCCTAGCGACTAGCAACAAATCTAGCGACTTTTCCTGGTGACTTTCAGTGATGTTTTTTTCATTCTGGCTGACAGAGAAACCACTTCTGTGCTGTGCTTGCCTGTCTGTGTCCAAATGATTCAAACATGCGCAAGCATAACACCTTATTGGCAAAATAGCCGACTTTCTTTTGATTTTGGAAAAAGCAATCCTTATACTTATATTTAAGTCTTGGTACCCTACACACGTATGCCATTTGTGTACAACAAACTGAGAGCGCAACATAAGCTGAAACGCAGAAGGTGGTGCAATAGAGCCATATTGTCACACCCACTTTTTTTTAGATCAGCAGCAAAGGGTATTACTTTGATTTAAGTTGATTAAATCGACTACAAAACTGGAATAGTCTATGCAAAATTAAAGGTCTTGAAAAGAAAATCTAAACCAACAACAGCTGGAGTCAGTAGGTCAGTAGGTGCACCTCTTGAAAAAGTCTTACCCTATGTGCGTCACGGCTTCTCTATTCTCATAGTCACTCGTCCAGACGGCAATTTTATCTCCTTTCGTCCGGACATTGACAACAGCCCCGCACACTTCATCGCTGTAGTCGTCGAAGGCCTCGCCGATGAGACACAGCAGCTGTCGGGGGACACAGGTGAATGGTGCAGCAGGAACTATTTGTGTGCTTGCGGAGGGGGTGTTCGGTGACTCAGAACTCTTACCGTCTCTAACCAGAAGCGATCCAGGTCATACTTCCTCTGCTGCTTGTTCAGAGTGATGAGCCAGCGGCCTCCTCTTTTATTCCTCTCATCCTCCCACATTGGCTCAATTCCATCCTGCAAGAAACACACAAAATATACACTAATTTGCAGAATCTCAAAAAACTGTAAGAGTTCAGCCATCAACCCATCACTAAACACCACTAATCACCACTGGAGAATTCCAGAGCAATTATTAGACCATGATTCTTTCTGATGGGGCTTTGTTAACATTATTAACCGGGTGCTTTGTGCAATGCTGGGTTGGTTAGCATAACTGCTAATACGTCTGTGTCACCATTAGGCAGCCGTTAATCATCTAAATTGGTGATTAGGACGATGTCATTGTTCATCACAATGCTTCACTATGAACATTGTTGATGCCCAAAACGCTTGACAACAACCCTTGCACCTACTACATTATAATCAACAGAAAACACACTTTCTCTGATTGTTCTTCAGCACTTCCGGGTCAAGCAGCGCACCCGATCTGTGAAGAAATGAGCTGTAGTAGCAATTAATCTGATTAGTCAGTGGGCGGAGGTAAGAACTATGGGCGTTGCTAGGAACATCGAGCCATTTTCAGCTCACAAGAGAGAGAACGATGAGAGAACAACACTGAAAGATGCGAGGAATGTCAGCAAAATGTGGCCCTGTTGAGGGCAGTGTAAAACTATATTTCTGCTGGTTGATATATTCCAAAACAGCAAGCTCTTTGCTTCTGGGTTGTCTTTTTCCATTGTTTTGAATAAATGCTAACAGTTTAACCGACAAAACAAAAAATAAATCTGAAAATTATAAGCCTAGAATACCTTAAAAAGCGAGTAGTCACATCCTGATATCAAGTTACTGGAGAGTTGAATGTGGTTATAGAGACTGTAAGAAAAAAAATGACAATTTCAATTCATTTGCCAAAAATGGGAAACCGTTTAATACGAATTATTTTAAGAACAAAGAATCCTTACGCCCAGAAATCCTCCACTGTATCAAACTTGGAGATCAGTCTGAGATTGGCCTGCCATGTTTTGCTCTTGTCGTTTTTGAAGAACCATAAAGACCAACTTCAGGCGAAGCACAAAAAATGTCATCGTGATCAAACTGCAACTATATTTAAATTCTAGTTGAAAGTGTGTCCCAAGTACATTAATTTGCTCAACCTGTTCTGCAGCGGGTGTTTGATGTAGCTCTCAGGGGTAACAATCTCCAGATTGCTCTCTTCCGAGATCTCCTCTTCACTCTTGCAAGAACTTGAGTTCGGTGCCTTGAGAGGAGCATTAAAAAGATTTGTTAAACTCCATTAAGTTCAATGCCACATTAAAGTGACTAGGATGAATACACACAGGCCCATGATATCTTCAGGCAATGCTTTTTATTGTTCTCATTTATTTCAACAAACAACCAGAACAAATTTAGCTGCTGACATCAATGCAATAGCTTTTGGTTTAATGTAACCTGAATTTAAGGGGAACTCAATGTTTGCATTCATTTGAGTGCTCTCAGCATTTTTAACGAACTGGTTTCTACTGTAGTCATTTTTAAAACATGGCTTGAAAGTTATAAATGCATCTGAATTCTTGAGTATGTTTATATACAATGAATTCAGTTAACATTATTCTCTCCATTCGAGACAACTTGACAGAACTGCCAACATCTGGAAAAGCAATAATGCCCCTAAACAGTAATGTGTGCAGAAGAATAATATGAAAATTGCATTTTAAATACAGATTAACGTAACGTTACTTCATTCAAACATAGGGGAAGCTTTGGACTTAAAAACTTAATGGATAAAGCTAAACAACTAAAAGACTACTACGTGTGTTAAAAAGTTATAATCAGTTAAGGCCATCGTTAACGTCGGGTTTTCTTGATGTGTGTTTCGAACGTCATGCGTGAACTTATTTTAACAAAAGTTTATTGACTCACCGGCTCCACCGTCGCCATTTTACATGAGTCGATCAATGGCCTCAAAAGGGATGCTGACGCATCGCCTCGTTCTTCGCTCTGATTGGTTGACAACGTGCAACGGGCCAATCAAAATGCAGTGTTTAAAAACGCCCGTTAGAAAGAAGCCGAATACTTTTGGGATACGCTTGAAAGAATCGGTCATTTACAGACACCTTTGAAATGTCTCTGGGCCCGTCCCAAATAGCACACTCCGGACATGTGGACTTACAGACTTTGATGTGTTATAGATATGTTTAAGGTGCTTGACAGGAATACACTTACAGTTTACACACCATGACAATTTTTTTGTGAATGATCACACAACTTCATTTTTTACACTCTTGGTTAGTGGTTGGTTGGATGAATTAATTTATTGTCAAACAACTGTGTTTATTCTTTTACAACAGAAACTTTCCAAATGACCCTTGATAAAAACGTCACACACCCCAGCTCTTAATATTTTGGATTCCCCCCTCAACATCGATGACAGCCTGACGTCTCTTGGGGTAGTTGTCGATGAGGTTGTTCATTTTCTCTTGATAAAGTAGCCCATTCTTTCTTGGCAAAAAGCCTCCGACTCTTGTTGTTAATTCTTGGGCTCCTTCATGAACGCCATGTTTGAGTTCTCCTCAGCGTGCTTTAATGATTTTGATGACCACTCCAGAACCTTCACTTTGTTCTGGTGCAACCAATGACAAGTGGGCTTACCCTTGTGTTTTGGATCATTGTCATGTTGGAATGTTCAGTAACATCCTATGCATCGTTTCACAAGGTATCTATATATAGATATCTATGAGGCAGACCACTAAGAAACTTGACACAGGTCCATATATTTATGGCATAGATAGATAGACATACGTCATAATCATCACTGTTATAACTCTATTATTTTTTTAAGTGTGAAAACACTGTTGTTTTTGTTTCATTTTAGAATCTTTGGTTTCTATTTCTTAAATAAATGATAATGGTTCAGTATGATATTAATACTGATGATGAAATCACAGGTTAGGGTTAAAGTTTGGGAGAGACTGTAGTGTGACAATATTTGACTGGAAGGTCTGGTGGATGTAGAATTAGCCCTGACCTCAATTTGTAACCGATCATGCCCCCCCAGACGCCATCCAGAGGGGACCCTGTGGCACTCGGGTGACCGTTTGCCCTATTTAAGTGGTAAGTGTCAGTTTAGACACTTTGTGGACATGGCCAACTCCCCAGTCAAAGACTCGATGTTGGCAACCATTCACATGCATTAGATAGTAAGTGTCACTTTATGCAGTTTGTGGACAGGCTCCACCCAACCCTTCAGTTCGACCGATGGGGTCATGGCACCCAGAAAGGTGTATCAAGATTGTCGTAACATTACTCATGCTTCTTTTTCTACTTAGCCACACCTACATGACAAACTACTCTGCGCAGCAGAATAGACCCTTTTGAAAACAATCTCTGGCAGAAGATGGTTGAAACAGGCTCAGACGATGACCCTTTATTTCCAAGTACAGTGGTACCCCGAGATACGAATGCTTCGAGTTACGAAATGTTTGAGATACGAAAGGTCTCGCTGGAAATTTTTTGCCTAGGGTTAGAAATATGAAGAAATAGGAAGAAATATTCGAGATAAGAACAATAACAAACATTTCTGCTCTATTTTCCACTTGTTTGTCTGACGCTCCTTTATGACGTCACTCTAGTGCTCCTTTCACCCTTTGAAGAAAGTGTGCTTTATTTGGTGTCAGTAATTCGTGAAATATCTCGAGAAATTTTCATACGTGGTGCCGTAATGTTTTCTGCATCCGTTCCACCTCCTCTGACACATTGCTTCACTCAAAGGTAAGGTTTCACATTTGTGTACATATTACGTATTTTGCGTGTGTTTTATTATCATTTATTACATTAACAATGTGTAGATTTAAGGGTTGAAGAAACGTTACTTTTTTCTCTGGTTTTCCATTTTTATACTGTTGTTTCTGAGAGCCGTTGCACGGATTAGATGTTTTACATGTAAACCTTGCTTGGAGATACAAAATTTTTGAGATGCAAATGTCATCCTGGAACGGATTAGTTTCGTATCTCGGGGTACCGCTGTACACCTAACATCAAGACCGCACAGAAATCGATATTTGGGACATAGCCATAGTGTGCTTGAAAGAATAGTTCCAGAAACCCTTAAGTTGTATTTTTTTGTAACATTAGTGTTGTCTTACTAGGTGGCACACGTTAAAGATCTGAAATTTTTAAAAGGGCTATTTTTTCATAATTTAACTCTCGTGATTGTTCCAGTTATTCAATTTAAGTTTATTTGATTCTGGACATTTTCTCTTTTTTTATTGAAAAAGTAAAGTAAATAATACAGAGCAAATAGTTAGCAAGTTACATATATGTCCCAAGTTATTATGCTAAATTATTACAAGTAAAATCTGGATGTTTTTTAAATAAGATTCTGACCCGTGACATCTGACGTCACTTTCTGTTGACAGCCAAAACCGGAAGTGTAGCCAACGGCAATCTGAATCTAAACACTTCCGTTTGACGGCGATCCCTCCTTATATTTTAGTGTTTAAAGACATTATGACAAGTCCTGGTCGTGTCGAAAATGGCACAAGAGTTCATCGCTGTGATATTTTAAGTGAGAGGCGAGATCCTAACGGGTGTCGATGCCAAAATGAGCGCGCTGTCAGGCACACAGCACAGGTAACGTACGCCTGTCAAATCTGATAAACCCTTTACATCTAGACTCGCAGTTGTAAATTCCCATTTTAATGTAGACAATGCATGATAGTTTTTATCTGTAACGTTAAAACAACACACTCTTCTCTGCTTATCAACTCAACCCTTGTTTTCTTTGAAAGTTAGCTTTCGCATTTGTAGTTTCCAAGTCTGTTCAATCAGAAATGTTTAGAATATCATCTTTAATGAACGAATTCCGCCAATAATGAAACTCAACTTTGTTTTTGCCTGTCTAAAAATAGCACCTGCTCATAGAAACAAACACTGCGCATGTCAAATCCATTTACAACGAAGGCAGTTGTTCTGAAGATTTGTAAAACCCAACAAGGAGTTAAAAGAGTAAAAGTTTTAGAAAGCTGCTGTTAAAATCTGAAACATAGAAATATAAGGAAATCCAATGTCCACAGCACCTTGACTCTAACATTTGTTATAGCACATTATTAGTAATCTATACATAAAGTTTCGCTGTGATCTCGATTTTTGTATCTCGAAGCAAAAATTTTCCCGCAAGACCTTTCGTATTTCGAACATTTCGTAACTCGAAGCATTCGTATCTCGGGGTACCATTGTAATCAGATTAACTCACAGTTTGGCACAGTTCTGTATTAAACACAATCATTTTACCATTTGTTTTGCCACTCAATCTCAATGGAGGGGTGGGAAAGTGACGTCATTGCATACCCTTTAAGGATGCAACAATTTTGGGATGTACGGTAATCGTGGCATTACATTTACGGTTTTATGCATTTATTAATTTCAGATAAGGTTCAGTTTCAGAAGTATGTGCATCAGAAAATCGATAACCTCTAGAGCGAGGATCTCCTCCATCTAGGTTTTGTGGAATCACACAAAACATGGACAACTGCTTCTCATTTGCATGAAGCTAAACCTTTTTCACTTTTTGTTGGACACGCCCTGTCGCCGTGGCCAGCAGTCGCTTCTCTTCTTGTCGCCGGAAGCTTTTGATGTAAATGCAGCCCTCTTTATTTCAATCGTCGGCCAATCAGAGAGAAGTGCCAATGTGTGTTTTGAAATGCATCATGGTAATTGTTTTGGTGCATCGTTTGCTGTTTGTTTGGTTCAGTTGAGTGACTCTTCTCTCTTTCCACTGCATTATTTTACACAGTCTGAGCTCAAAAAAAGAGAAAGACAACCAGATGCAGAGGCACGGGAAGAAACCGAGGAACCTGTGCCACCGGTGGACGACTGTGAGAAGATGGGCACGTTGTTCGGAGAGCTCAACAAGTGTCTGAGGGGTCTGGGATTCTCTCAGCTTTACTTCGGAGAGAAGATTGTTGAGCCTGTGGTGGTGCTGGTCTTCTGGGTGCTGCTGGGGTTCCTTGGCGTCCAAGCACTTGGCCTTGTGGGAACGCTCTGCATCATCATCATTTACATCCAGAAATAACGGAGGAGAAAACCACCAAGAGAGAGATGAAGGTGGATTTTCCTCATGTCCAGGAAGGAGACGAGAGACTCCTTTCTGAGAACGATGAGCTTTGGAACGTGAACTTATCCCCTGGCCCATGTTCTCAGGTGGAGTTTGATTTCTTGTGATGTCGGTGGAGGGGACTTGCTGAAGATAATAATCAGAGGCTTAGCTGTAACTTCTGGAAGGATCCTTCCGTCTGTCTGCTTTATTATAGAGGCTGAGAAAGATGTTTGTGAAAAGCATGCTTCATCGGTTTCAAACTGGTGCATCTTTATTTAAGGACTGGACATTGTCCACCAGAGCGTAATCAGAACATTTGTGTATATGTCAGAGACCCCCAATGACAAATGTTCTATTATTAAATGTGTTCTTTTTCCCAGGGTTCCATTTTGAGTTTTTCACACAAGGCCTCCTCTCACTTATGCCGCTTTTACACATATTTGTTTCAACGACATGGCTTGACTCTGCGTGTTGTTGGGGGCTTTTCCACCAATTTTGGTTTATCCATTTGGGTGAGACTCTAAAAGTAGACCAAAGTCATTTTTGGAAGGAATAGCGTGACTGAACTTACAGTTGATCACTGACTGGTCAGTTGTTGAGGAGGTCACTAGCTGTGTTTCCATCTACCTATTTTTAATCACAATTTGGAATATCTCATAAAAAAATCCCTAGATGGAAACAGAAACTTTTTATCCGATTAGAAAAAATGCAGATAAACTACTTTTACCGAATAAATCCCAGCATGCGCATCCAAAAATCATGTGGTTGTCCTTCTGGGGTGCGATGAGGCGTCTGAATTGTTGTTTTGGTCATTCTAAAGTCTGTCTAAGTGGTTCAGGTCATCACCTTCCAGAACTGTCTGGATCAGACCAGTGTTTCCCGCCTACAAAAGCAAGACGACGTGACCGCACATATTGGGTTACGCCTATGTGTTCTAAGACTAATGCAGCAGCTTCCATTTTTCTTTTGATATTTGGTGCTAGTTTATCAGGAAGTGACCATTTTGTTCTCTTGGACAAGTCAGATGGAAACGGTGCTTTATTCACGAGTATTTTATGCGATATTCCAATTTTATGCATAAATGTAATTCTCCTCTTTGGATGGAAACACGGGTATTGATTGCTCACAGAGTCACTAATCTCCTGCGTTTTTCGGCAGTTCTACATCTTATTGGTCTTTTAAGCCAACACGTGTACAGAATAAAAATGATTGTCCCGTGCTGTGTGCATTCGACATAATATTTAGTTTTTTATGTCCGGTTTCTGCATTTATGGCCGGATTTTCTATTGGCCATATTGCAAATTGATGGAAACCATGTTGAATGCCACGTTAAGCCATACTTAGTCGTGCCGTTGGAAAAACTTGATTAGCTATTGTTGAGGGGAGGGGGGGGGGGTTGTCATAACATATACAAAACCATTATTCATGCCACATCAAATGAATGTGGACTAAAACAATTTGAAGTAAGGCTTCAGCTGAAGATATTACAACGCTTTCCAGATGTTTTTAATACGGGTAAATGCTCATGAAGCAGAATAATTTTAGTGCAGATGCAATCAAGGGCTTAATTATTATATGGAGAAACAGCAGATAATGTAAATAATTTTGAATTTAGGCTGTCCTATGGTTGCAGGTGACGACATCGAGGATCAACACTTTTACTGCATTGCAGGTTGAGACCATATGAAATTAATTTTGCATGGTTAAATATGCTTTATATCAAACTACTGAGTGTGCCAACAGACTCTTGCTAGCACTGGCTCCTTTTTTTGATAGATGAGCGATAAATTAAAAGATTAACTACATAAGAACAGATGTAGACATTCTTATTAACAGGAAGGACACAACCCAGCTTTTGTTACATTTTGATTTCAAATGTAATGTGTAGGTTTCAAAATGGTTATTCATTTGGATATTTTGTGAACATTGCAAGAGTTATGGCTCTTGATTTACAAGATAATTCAAATTAAATGTGTGATTGTTTCAGTTTTGTTGTACAGAACCTAAATTGGTTCCATCAGGATCCAAATAAAGGATAAACCTTGGATATGGTTTGATAAGGTTTAGGAAAGGCTCGCCTGGTTTTTGATAAAAGTTTCACATTGTTTGGACCTTGTTTCGCTTTTTGGGGGGATTTGTGAAATTAATTTTGTTTCAACACTAGATTTTTGTTAGGAAACAAAAACTATTCATTTTAGAGATTTTTGCTGTGAAAAAATACTAAATTTGGCTGATCCATTTCTATTGGCGACTGTGTGGAGGTCATTGAAGCCCTTCCACACCATTTATGGAGCTTGCTTTGTGCAAAAATGTTGAAACAGGAAGCAGCCATTCCCACAATAATGTAAGTGTGGAATTATCAAAATGTGCCGAAAAACAACTGCACCCAATAATCCCCCTCCACCAAACTTGGCATGATCACGTCAAAAAAAATGCAGATCTAGACTCGGTAGCAATGTGCAAAAGAAAACAAAACAACGCTTTGTATTGCACTTGGTGATCTATGACTTGTATGCAGCTGCACTGACAGAGTTTAGAATGGAGTCTTAATCGCTCATAACTGATTATATATTTTTATTTATTTACATTTTAAACACTTAAAAGCGACTTGCTGGTTAAGCAGAAGTACTTTGTCTCAGGTCATGCCTTCATTAAGAGCTGAACCCACATATCTGGTGTTGCTGATGCCATGCTTTGTTTGGATGTATATGTAAATCTTTCGCTGGTGAGCTATACCTTTAACAGGTGACAGGGATTTATAAGAACCTTTTGCTAAGACTTGAATGTATAAGTGCCACTGGGCTGCAGAGATATTTTTAGTTTTCTTCTGGCCGCCGGGGTTTGAGCAGAGGATGTGTTGGCATTAAAAGCAAACGTGCTTGGTACAAACATCAGCTGCTCATAACTTGTGAATGACAGGTGTTTATTTAACTTTTTCAATGGACCTCGATCTCTGCACGTGAAGTATATCTCCTGAAAAATTCACAAGTAAAGCTGATTAAAATTGCCACAAATGCAGTGTATAACTAATTATCAATGCATCATGTTTTATTTTCATATATGCTACTCTGTTGAATGAAATTGTGTCTGCAAGTCTTCCTGCTGTATTTTATTTTTTGGATTAAATGAACGAAAGCTCTGTCAAAATTTTAAAGTAATAAAACGACATTTAAGAGACTTTTCTGTGATTATTCTTGGGGTGAATAAAGCTTGTTCATCTGCATCCTCTGTGCCATATTTTCAGTCATCCATCAGCTCGTGCATTCCATGGTGTGTGTTTTTGTCCAAAACTTATGTGTCTTTACATATGTTTAATTATTGATGTCTGTTTCCGGTACCAATTAAAGCAGTGGTTTGAAAAAACGATTTGTATTTTTCTGGTGGAATTCTCAATTTGTTATCACAGACTTCTGCTGATGGGAAAAATGAAGAAATGATGTAATAAAAGTGACAAAATAAAAATTAGGAGATTAATTTAATGCTGAAGACATGCATTCGCTGTTTAGGGATCTTGAAGCCAGTTATTTAGATGGCTATATGACTTTGATATTTAGATCTGGTAATTTGGTTGCTATGGTAAACAGCATGGTTGCTATGAAGGGGTTACTGACAAAATACAATGTTGGCTTTGTCACTTGAAGTTACAAAACAAATCCATAATCCCATCCGCATTTCTCTATGATGTTTCATCCTGAAGATATTTTCATTGTCTGTTCCCATTTACTAGAGCCTAGGGTTCAAATACTTTTGCACAGTGCTTGATGTGTTCTTGCAAGGACTGTAAACCTCCACAATTGCGGTGAATTTTAAGGTTTTAGGAGATTTAGAATTGTTTGTCCGAAGCGAATGACAAATAACAATAGGTTGGATTTCCAAGGCAATATAATCGAGACCGTCCTTGCTGCAGACCGTGGCACGCTGATGTCATGCATGCGTCAACATCATGCAGTTGCTTGTACGCACATAATTGTGGATTGTACAATGTGTGAATGATTATGGTTGTTCGCCCCCTAGAGGGCAGGCCTCTCCATGCAGGCATTAGAGTAGAGTCTTCGTCGCCGGTTTGAGCAGGGTTCTTCTTTGTCAAAAAGAAAAACTGTGCATCGATTATCGTCGACTCAAATGGACTCACACCGACCAGAATGTTCATTGTGAAGTTTCGTGCGACAACGCAATTCGATCTAAAAGCATGGGCACCAACGGGACTTGACATATCGGGCCGAATGAAGGGCGCCAATGAAAAAAAAAATGGAGTGCAATTTAGGATTCGTTTTTGCAGGGACAACGACCAATGAAAACTGTTTTGATGATGTGAGTATAGGACTTAAAAGAGCCTTTCACATAGCACTCAGTAGCGCGCCACAAATCCTCTTTTATCAACATTTTTGTCAAACAGCTCCCTGTGATCAGCCAACAACAGAATAAACCGCTCGACGACAAATGTTCTCCGTGGAAATGGGAAAGAAGAAGAGCATAAAGAAGACGTCGAGCGGTTTATTCTGTTGGTGGCTGATCACTGAGAACTGTTTGTCAAAAATGTGGAGAAAAGAGAGAATTTGTGGCGCAAGGATTCCTTGTACGAAGTTGCTATGAAAATGTGGAATGAGCGCCACCTAGGGGCTCTTTTGCGTCCTACTCACGTCATCAATTAGCCAGCTTTCATTGGTCGTTCTCCTTCCGAAAAACAGATCTGATAAGGCAATCCAAAACTCGATTTTTTTTTGTTTCGTCCATTGGTTGATGTCCCGATGGTGCAACAAAAATTAGAGTCGATGTGTATATAACTTCGTTAACGTGGACTTGAAGGAAATTTGCATAAACGCCACAATTACTACAACATGCATGACGTCGGCACAGATGGGTTGGGTCACCGCGCTACTAATATATATATAGCAGATATTCAAATTCAAAATAAAACAAAAAAACACTTAATATTCCCAGAAAAAGGGGAAACAACAGCTGTTTTGATTATTTTTTTTTCACGGTTTGGATTTATTTATGTATCCATGATATGTGCAGTAATCAAAATAACAAACTTTGCAGTGTGGTAAGATTGTTTGTCCTTTCTAATGAAAAGGCAACTCGAAATATTACCTCAAAATATTTATTAGATTTCTTTTAAAGGCGAAACATATTCAGAGGTTTCAAGCAGGTTTATTGATGCAAAAAAAAAAACTATCATTATAATAGCAAGGAGTAGCAGGGGAGTGCAGTAGGGTGTGTGTATGTGGGTCTTTTTTTTTTGTCAACCAAATAGAAAAAAATGTCATACATCAACAACTAATCCAGGAAAGTTGGGCTGTTTCTGTTACTAATCCCATTCTCATAGTTACATTAACTTCAGTAAATATTTTGAGTAATCATTTCTTCGAGTCCATTAAAGAGAATTTGCTTTACTGTTACTCCATACTCTTTTGAGTATTCATTGGTTAATTTGAAATAATTAATCCGGTATTAAGATGCTTATATGGCTTGCTTGTACAGTGGTGTGTAAAAGTTTGGGCACCCCTTTACATATTCACAATTCTCCTTCATAAATCCTTCATTTTGGAGGCAAACACTGTGATATTTGAGAAATTGTTGATTTAAATTGAAATAAGTTCAACTTTGGGGTCTTCAAAGTTGAACAGGATATTTTCATGCCATCCTTGGATCCCAGCAATGGGTTTTCAGAGCTAATAAAACAAAAAACAGTCATTGTGGTTGATTAATGATTCGTAGAGGAACCTTAGTCTATTAATATCTCCAACAAACTACAACTTAATTGCAAAAGAGGTGAAAGGAGAGAAATTGCATAATCATCATAAATCTAGAGTATAAAACCAGTTGGCAAAGGTTATCTCTGCACTCGTGTCTGCACTACGACTTCACAGAGAAATGCCGACTGCAAGCAAGGTTTGTAAACTTCTGCTTTTCTTTTTACGTGAGCCGCAGATCAATATATGCATTATTTATCAGACCTGTGTGCCTTCGTGAGCTAAAGTAATTTTTTCTGACTTGATAACAAAGATTTAAAACTAACTAAAAAGAAAGCTTTTATTTGATTTAAAGGATTTTGATTGGAAACAAAGATGCTGAAAGCCGTATAAATGCATGGAAATATTACACCAGTTGACAAGATTTGGACATTATTTTAACATTCAGAATTCATTTCCCAAATAGGCTCAAGGCTTCTCTGAAGATGGAGTAGGTGGAAGTCTCCCCGCCTCAGCAAGGACAAATCCGCATCAAGGTCGGAAAGGGCGCGGTCAGACATTAATTCAAATGCTCTGCAAAATGTGCAAAAACTGTTTCTCTCAGAAGGTTGTAGCTGGAGGACTGTGTATGATGATGACAAGAGAGGGTCCTCTCTGATCCTGGGACACGAGAGTGCTGGTGTGGTGGAGAGTGTTGGACCTGGAGTCCCCGATTTCAAACAAGGTCTTCAAATAAACGAGATTTTACTTTGCCGCCACTTTATTCATCTCAAGACCTTGCAACAGGGATCACCAAGTTCCCTCCTAGAGGACCTGCGTCCTGCAGAGATTAGCTCTAACCCTAATCAAGTAGGTGTGGCTGTGTAGGCGTTACTAGATATACTATAAGTTGGAGCTAAACGCTGCAGGACTGCCACTATATTGCAAAAAAGGATTCAGCCACGGGTCACATCACACTGCAAAATTAAACAGCAATCCTCAGCGGCAACATCTGATTTACAAACAAAGGAACCCTGCACAGAAGCTTATTCACCATTTGATTGGCAAAAGTTAACATGTTTTTTTACTTCTGTAGAAAGGAATCGATAACTCGTTTGTAGAAGTGTTCCTTTTCTTCAGTTCCAAACGTCTCACTCGGTCACTGAGCCATTGCCTGCAGCAAATCGAACGCTGGCGATTCCTTTAGTTCAGTTTAGATACGTAATCATCTGTTTTGAAAACGAGGCTAACCAATATGAAAGAATAACTGGACAGCTGCACTTTGCTTTGCTAACTATCTACTGTAATTGCTTGTTAGATTATTTTTTAGCCGAGTTCTCGTAATTTTTGAGATCACCAGCGCCTCCTAGAATGAGGAAGGAGCGATGCATGCCTCTTTTCTATAAACGAATGCTTTTATAGTCTGTTTTGCCTTTTTTATATCTCGGATCGGTCTTATGTGTATGAGAATGTGCCATCAAATAAAATTGCCTTGACTTGGCACAAGAAATGTGTTGCACACATAGAGTTGTTAATAAAAAATACTGTACATCCTATACCTCAGCTAAACACAGCTTATTTAGTGAACAGCCTTTCTCACGGTGGCTTAGGACAACATGATATACCAGCAGGTATACTTCAAATATGTATTAAATGGTATTTTATTGATTAAATTCTTTCACATCAGCCACTGTCTGGCCTTGAACCGAAGACCTACTGTGTAACCTTTTATTTTGTACCAGAAAAATTACTCTGAAAAAACAGGACACATTCCAAAGTGTCATCCACAACTGAACCCCACCATTGGATAGACTCAGCAAATCCTGTTGGTTTTACTAACAGAGAAGATAAAGAACCTCATCCACAACTACCTCAAGAGATTTCAGGCTGTGGTTGATGTTAAAGGGGGAATACAAAATATTCAAAATATACAAAATAGGGTCATTTGGAAAGTTAGTTATTATGATTTAAAAAGAAAAAAAAACAGTTGTTTAACAATTAATGGCTTCACCCAACCACTAACTATCAGCGTTGAAAATAATTTTGTGTTATCTTTCATATGTTCTGAAAAATGGCCAACAAATCAAGATAATTTGCTAAACTTACAATCACAACAGTATTCTGAAACGTAACTCATTATCTTCCTGTGTTGTGGTGAACAGGAGACAAGGTCATCCCATTGTTCCTCGCTCAGTGTGGCGAATGCCGCTTCTGCAAGAATCCACAAACAAACTTTTGTGAAAGCAGCTGGTGAGGACAACGAAACATGAATTTCACATTTCGTTTTGCCTCAACAACACACTTATTTCCTACGGCAGGCCCAAAAATTATTCTGATATCATGGCTAAGCCAACAACATGCTTCTCTTGCCGTGGTCGGCCCATCCTGCAGTTCCTGGGGAACGGTACTTTCTCTGAATACACTGTCGTCAACCAGAACGCTGTGGCAAAGATTGATGACAATGCCCCACTCGACCGTGTGTTCCTGCTCGGCTGCTGCATCCCATCTGGTTACTGAGCGGCTGTAAACACAGCTGGGGTGTGTATAGATGCTCTAGAAGTATTTGGGCTCCCTTGAGTTAATTACTGCTGCTTGTATAGTGAGATGTTTGCTTTTTTAATTGAGGGGAAGAAAATTGATAGCATATTGGTTTTTATGAAAAGGATGAAAATATTTACAATATTTCATTTATACACACATTAATTGCCATGAGAATCTAGGGCTCTTTAAAATAAATTAAGGATGCAGGACAAAGGGAGTAAAGTAGAGTACACTGCTTTATCATTAGTGATGATCCACAAAGACGAGATTTCATTTACAGATTTAGAAGAAATTAACTAAATAGACTAATTAAATAGAGAGGAACCAAATGTTTTCTGAATATAGTATATTTTACTCTAAGGAGTTTATTGTGTGGAGCATTTTATATAGAATAACTTCATAAATAATTTTTTTTAATGTAAAGTAAGCGAACAAAAGAAAAATCTAAATCAATGTTTGGATTTTGTAGGATTATAGTCAGGCTTATGATTCTTATGGCAATATTGAGCCCAGCAACAAGACACAAAGTAGTGATGCTGCATCAACAGCTGGTCTCTCCCAGGCAGAGATTTCACAGTTTCACGATGTACTACTCAAGCTCTTTTGAAGAAACACAAAGAAACAGACCATTTTTGTACATTGTAGATTGCAGAAATATTGGAAACTGAAGAAGTTGCTGCTTAAGTTTACACAGACACTGAACTGCGTGAAGCGTGTCGTTATTTCTACTCGTTTCTGGTGGATTCATTCATGCAAGAGACGAGACTTACACAGAACTCTTCGATGCACTTTGGACTTTATTTACGTTCCTTTCCAGCTTGAAAAGTCTGGTGGCCATTACGCACTACATTAACCATGATTCCCGAACTAAAAGTCCCAAAAGGGGCGTGGTGACAGCATGACTGTAGGAGGAACGGTGCATTTGCAGTGGCAAAAAATATGTGTCCGTGTGTGCAGTGTTTGGTCTTGTGGGAGTCGGTCTGGCTGCAGTCATGGGATGTAAAAATGCCAGGGCATCTTGGATGTTCGCTGTGCACGTCAACGAAAAAAAGTTTGAAAAGGCAAAGGTCTTTGGAGCCACCGATTTTCTAAACCCTAAGGCACTCGATAAACCCATCTCTGAAGTGCTGGTAGAAATGACGAACATAGGAGTGGACTTCTCCATCGAGTGCAGGGGCAGCCCGGAAGCAATGGTACGAGCAGCCTGACATTTACTCTGAATGAGCTGCATTGATTTACCCACTCCAGGTGTCACAGTCGTTGTTTGTGTGAATTATTACTTGCTCGCCCTCAGAGGTGCGCGCTGGAGTCCTGTGTTAAAGCCTGGGGTGTCAGTGTGATGGTTGGATACACTGATGTGCAAGACTTCTCTGCACGACCAGCTCAGCTCATCTATGGGAAAACCTGGAAAGGATCTGTGCTTGGAGGTACCTGAATGTTTTCAGTTCACTCTAAAGTAAAGAATGATGCCCCACCAGCCGATTCAGTACTTGACCAAAGGCAAACAAATGACATTGAGGCATTACAATTCATTCGTCTTTAAAAATGTATTTCACGCCCTGCACCGTGGCCTAGTGGCTGGCACAAGTCTGAACCCCAAGCTCTACGTCTGTTTGTCCATCCCGCCCCTCTCTCTCTCCATAACTTCCTGTCTCTCTTCACCGTCGTATCATGTTCTGAAATTAAAGGCCTCTAAGTGACAGCCATTCAATAGCATAGACTTCTGCAGAAAAACCGAGTTGTGATCGGCAAAAATACAAACCGCAAGCGTTTTTCCAACCCGCCCATGAGCATCACAGCAACAACCGAACCATCAAACTCTAGACCGCATCAAAAGCAGATTAAAAAAAGATTGACGAGGTGGTCTCAGGCCGGTTCTAAACGAACTCTAGAGTGGTTCGTAAATGATCAAACTCTAATCCGAACTACAAACAATTTAAGTGTGTACTTAAACACTTTTTTTTTTACGAATACAACCACTGTATTCGATTGCATGTGACATTATGGGTTGTCTGTTTACATGGCAGCGTTGTCATGGTAGCCCGAGGTCAAACTTGGAGTAGTTTGTAATCCGAGCATCATTTGTATTGTGCATCAGAATGAATAATACAAATGATATTGTATTATTCCAAAGTAACAGAAGCTGAATGTCAAAATCAAGCAGCGAAGTCTGTTTTGATGCGCTTTCATTCTAACCAATCAAAAAGCAATGGAGGAAACAGGTGACATGATGTATGTGACCAATGAGTGGCCCGCATGGTATTGTTTTCAGCTGGTGCGGACCAGAGAGAGTGTGGTGAGAACGACGACTGAATCTGCAACAATGTGTCAGTTGTTCCCCTTGATCCCTCACTGCAGACTTCCGGAAAAGTAGGTCCCGCCCCATCTTGGACAAAACTACCACCCCATTTTATACAAAAAAAAAAAAAGAAACGTATTAGCTTGCTGAAATTAATGTTGCGGGCATATGGAGAAATTGAACACACAGGAACACCACCCACACACATTTTTGTGTACGCGGATCTATTTTCTGCATGAAACTTTGCGTAATTCGGTTTTCTCTGGACGATTATTTTCCCTGAACTCTTCGGAGGATTTTCAGCACAGTTTTCTGCATCGAAGAAATATTGATGCAATGACGCCCTGAGCCAGAAGATGGCGTTTGCAGTAAAACAGATGCACTCCGCACCACACGGTGAAACAGGAAAGAAGAAGACTATGATAGAGTAGAAATCAAAGAACAAAAAAAAATCTAAATGGTTTCTTCTGCTGGTGCTGATCACAGGGAGCAGTGACAAAAAAAATGGAAGAGAGAATTTGTGGCACAGTATGTCTTTCCTGTACGAAATCGCTATGAAGTTGTGGGATCAGCGCCACCTCTTTTTCGACCTACTTCATCAAAAGAGTCAGCTTTCATTGGTTATTTCCCTTGCCAAAAACAGATCCGATTAGGCAAATCAATCCGATTTCTTTGGCACCATTCGTTCGCTCCTATATGAGATGTCCTGTTGTCACACGAATTTTGGTTGAGGCGTGTTGTCGCATGATCATTGCACTGAAAAGTTGTCAGTTTATATTGGTCTTTATGGCGCAGTCCCACTACTTCAGAACGACACAGAATTTCACCGCATGCGATTGTGTGCATTATGTGCCCGCACAAAAAAACACAGTCATTTCAAAATAAACAATTCACTATAAAACTCATCTAAATGATGACAGGATGCTCTTGAATCCACTTAAAAACAATACAGTCGTCCTAAAAATGTACATTTACTTCTGATTTGACCTCATCGATCATGCAACCTGATATCGCAGGTCAAAGTTCCTCCCAGAGGATCTTTCTATTCGCTCACAATCGTAATTGCACTGTGTACGGGGGAACTTCCACTTTCACATTGAACAAACGATCTCATTAAAGTTAAATTAAAGTTTTTCCATATCGTAACCACCCCATCAAGCACAAACATTCTTGATTACTTAGAGGTTTTATTTATTCTGTGTTCATAAAATATTTTTTTTCTTTAAGCAAGTATTTCTAATTTTAAGACCTTGTTTTCACACACTTTTTTTTTCCCAATAAAAAGAGCAAACATTAGGTTTAAGACAATTTGTCTAGACCAGAATTCTTTCATACGACTACAGTTGTACAGTTACGATACAGAGCTTTGTGCATCACAATTGCTCAACTTTTGGCATTTTGCATAGCCGTCTATGAAGTAAATCTGCAACATCTTAAGACATACATCTTAATGCTAGAGATTAGAGTCTAAACTTTATATCAGGGAACACCCTTTTATTGAATGATTTGACCAGGGGTTATGTCTATTCTAACATAGTAAGGTCAACGTTTTGAATGTTAATACATCTTTCCATACGGGTCAAAAATCACATCTGAAATACGACTATTGAAATTGCAGTTGTAGATAACTGGAATTATAGTCAAATGTGAGCAGTGTCCAGTACAGAAAAAAAGAATACCGTAATACAACAGCTTGCCATTAGCTGTGAATAACATGGACAGAGTTTGTTTTCCACCTCAACTTTGGCGTTCCCAGCACTTGTCTTCCTTGGAAGTGCCTCACATCAGAATTATCTCAATTGAGTAAAGGATCTGCACAATCCACCACTTCCTGGTACACATCACAAGGGAAGGCAGGGGGTGGTTGTTTGGTTAAAAATGTTGTATTTTAGTTAAATGTTTCAGGCAAGGCAGTTATTTTCATAAATTCACCTGTGTTCTGTAAAGGTTTTAAGAGCAAGGAATCGGTCCCAACGCAGGTTCGAGACTACATGTCTGAAAAATAAAACTGGATGAGTTTATAACTCACAAAATGACTCTGGAGCAGGTGAATGATGCAATCGCATTCATGAAAACTGGACAAAGGTACATAAACACTACTTTTGTGTCTGCTGAGATGATAAACAAAAATTCTAATATTAGTTTATCATTTACATTGCAGCATTCGAACCCTGATGGCTGTCTCCAACTGAGAAGAAAACAATTATCCCCCGGCCAGTGATTTATATTTTGTTAGTTCCCTCTGCAGCATTATTAGCGATTCAGTCACAAGTCTATTTCTTTTCAATGCATGTAAACCGTTTCTGAAAAGTGCTAAATAAATAGGGAGACAAGCTTATAAACCATGTCTAGACATTTTGTAAAACCAATTTAACGATGCTGTAGAAATGATTTATTTCTCACCTCTGAGCCAGACTTACAAGCCTCTGTCTGGGTTGCCTCATCTTCACTGCAAGTTGAGGCACCACAGTTCTCTCTGCAGGACTAGTCAAATCAGTTTGGACTTGTAGAAGGCAAGAAAATGTAGGGAAATTAAGTTGAGTGGGATGAAAAGTCAGTTAAATAAAGAAGAAAATTCAGCTTTACAGACAAAGTATGTGGCCGGCAGAATCTAAAAATTATTTTGTATTTGAAAAGAAATAAAAAAGAAGTCCATTCACGCATCTATTTTAAATGCAGAGATTTAATTTAGAAATCTGAGAAAAAAAATTATAATTTAGAAATCTGTGGAAAAAGTTAGAATTCTACAATTTCATTTAGAAATCTGAGAAAAAGTCAGAATGCTGAGATTTAATTTAGAAATCTGAAAAAAAATGTTAGAAATCTGAGATTAAAGTCAGAATGCTAAGATTTAATTTGGAAATCTGAGAAAAGTTACAATTCTAAGATTACAGTAAGAATGCTGAGATTTAAAATAAAAATCTGAAAAAAACAGTCAGTGTGATGAGATTTAATTTAGAAATCTGTTTACAAAAAGTAAAGAGTTCTGAGATTAAAGTCAGAATTTAAGCTAGAGATTTAATTCTAATGAACAGACACTAAAGCCTATAAAGGTGAAACTCATAGTCCTGAACAGAATGCTAGTGAGAAGAGCTCAAAAATAAAAAAAGCTAATCAAGAGTGAGGATCATTTGTGCCGAACTCATCAAGTCTGAAACAGCTTTTCGGGCTTTTAAATAGTTAACAAGTGGCAACAATCAGAAGAGAATTCAGCCATTTGCATTGAATGGCTTGTTTGTTGTTTACACTGAATAAAAAAATAAATATAAAACCCAACCCTAGAAAACAGCTTTAGTGGAAACGGCTTTTGTCATTTAGAGTTCATAAGAAAATAAAGGTCCTTGAGGAAACCGGTTTTGTGATTTCAAGATCACGAAAAATAAAAGTCCTTATGAGGAAAACAACTTTTATTTCATCTTGATAGTGAAAAAATAAAAGTCCTTACTATGAGAAAACAGCCTTGTTATTCCAAGATCACGACATATTAAATCTTTAGGATGAGAAAACAGACTGTTATTCCTAGATCAAACAAACATAAAAGTCTTATAAGGAAATCAACATTTATTTTACTGTGATGACGAGAAAATAAAGGTCCTTATGACAAAAAAAAAAGCTTTTGTTATTCCAAGATCACAAGTAAATACATCTTTAGCATGTGGAAATCACTTTTATACTCTCAAGATTGAGAAAATAAAGGTCCTTAACATGAGGAAAAAAAACTTTTTTATCTTGATCATGGCAAAATAAAAGTCCTTACCACGCGTTATTCCAAAGATCACAAGAACTGCAGTCTTTAGGATGAGGACACAGCTTTTGTAATCACAAGAAACCAAAAGTCCTTAGGATGAGGAAACAGATCGCGTCATTTCAAGGTCACAAGAAAATCAAAGTCCTTATCATGTGGAACATTCTTTTTTATTGTGATGAGAAAATAAAAGTCTTTATATCGACAAAAATAGCTTTTGTTATTCCAAGAGCACAAGTAAACAAGTCCTTAGCATGCGGGAACAGTTTTGGTTTTCTCAACATTATGAGAAAATAAAAGTCCTTATGAGAAAACAACGAGATCCAGAAAAAAGGGTAATTTGCGGAAATCTGTTTTAATAGTTTGCATCACAGTAAGAACGATTGTTTGCTACACAAATCATGAGCATTGGAGTTCTGAGACAGATTTACGTGCTTCCACTTCCCTTCATTCCTCAATTTCTTAATTTAGATTTGCTGAGTAATTAAAAGATTTTTTGATGCCTTTAAGGAATCAAATTCTAAATGAAAAAGGAACTAACAAAAAATACATATTGAAAAAATTTTGTTCCAAAACCGTTTTAGATATGGCTGTTTCGGCGAACCTTTGTCAAACTGTAGACATCTTCAATAGCAAAATGATAAAAAAAAGACCCCAAATAAAGGAGAAAATATACTTTAATTCAGCTTGAATACTGAAAGGGATTTCATGAGACGCATCAAACATACAAAAAGGCCTGCGACAACTTTTATGACGTTCACAGTTCCATTTAAGTGGCACTAAACAACCTAAGATAAGCAGATATCTTTGCAAAAGGACAGAGAAATTCAAAACTCTCTGTAACAAAGAGCAAATGATCACACCATCACTGTACTTGGTTCAATGTTTATCTACCATAGACACTCTCAAGTGGATTCAAGTGATGACTGCTGGTAGAAGTCAGTGAAAAACATCTGCACTACGTTCAATAAAGCTACGAGGCACTCTTTCAGCTGTGAAGAGTTTCATCCGTCAATCACGACTCGATAGGACCCGTAGAACCTCCACATCTTTTAACCACATACACTCGTCGCATCTCAAACCCCAACGACTTACAAAACAGACACGGTACACTGCCACGAGTCAGGAGAACAAACACGGGAAGCTGATGCGCTCACACACGCCTACAGACCGAGTGCGCTGGCACTGTACCCAGGTTTAAGACCAGTTTCAAGCTGATAAATGTGACAGTCATATGACACATTCACAAGTTAATAAAATCTCCATCTCAATCCTCTGCCACGCCGCCAATCGTCTCCTGCCCAACAGAGTACCCCTGTGATTGGCTGATGGGTGATTTGGGGTGGAGCTATTGTGCGCTCCACTGCTGAGTAGGCCGGATGTTCCCCAACCATCCTACATTTGTGACAGGAAGTGAGCGCGGCCGTTATCCTCAAGGCGACGGGTGAGGATTTCGCAGCCAGTCTCAGTCACGAGGAGGGTGTGCTCAAACTGTGCGGAGCGTTTGCCGTCTCGAGTCACTGCCGTCCAACCGTCAGGCCACGTCTCATCCTGCCAACCACCTACACACACAATAAATATCAACCAACTACTATCAGAAAGTGCTTGTGTGCAGAAGGGTCTATATTTCATTTCTTCTACTTTGTGTTTGATTTATATACGACTGACGTCAACTTTTGTAGAACCCTGTTAAGATGCAAATTTTTTCCCTAGTTTTTGTTTCTAGTGATTTTTTTTGTTTCATGTAGTTTCAATTGAAAAAAATTCTTTTATATATTACATTATAGAAAGTGCTTTGTGAAAAAAAAACATTTGAGGCTTCAAACAAAGATATGAAACTGTATTTTTTGGGAACAATCAAGTGGGACACAATCCTGAAGTAGAACGAAATTTATTTGATTTCAAACTTTTTTGACAAATAAAAACTGGAAACATTATTCAGCTCCTTAAGTTAATATTTTGTTGCGCCACCTTTTGTGGCGATTACAGCTGTGAGTCGCTTGGAGTGTCTTCCTTCAGTTTTGCACATCGAGAGACTGAAATTTTTGCCTGTTCCTCCTCGCAAAACAGCTCGAACTCAGTGATGTTGGAAGGAGAGCGTTTGTGAACGGCAGTTTGTAGCTCTTTCCACAGATTCTCGATTACGTTCAGGTCTGGACTTTACCTGCTGGTGGCAAGTGACACCATTTTCTTGACGAGGAGCGTGGGTTCGAGGGAACCCACCTGTCCTGCAGGAACTTTTGCTGCTGGCTACATGATGGACTCCTGGGGGAAAAGGAGGATCATGTGCCTGGCCGCTCTGTCCCTGGAGGATGTCGAAGACATTTACATAATTGGAGTTGTAATAACTGGGATTTTTCTGATCAGAATATGTGGAACTCTCAACTATTATCAAACGCGGTCAGTGCTCAAAGCCCCACTAAGCAGACCGACTGTAATGAAATGTTGACTGGAAAAATCTGTCTGGACTCATTTAATGGTCTGTGACCACAAAGTGGATCTCATCAGGGAGAGGCTGGCAGCGATGCAACGGAAGTTGGATAAACTAGAGACCGGTGATGGACAGTAAAAATCTGTAGAAATGTACAGTTTTTGACCTAAATTAACTTCTCTTCCATCTGGCTTCCCTTATCTCCTCTGGCCTTGAAGGCCACAAGAGGAGTCAAAATAATCCCCTTGCGAGGGCGTGATAAGGAGACTCTCTGCATTCCTCGCTCTCTCCCTCACAACACCTCTGTTAGCTTCTCTCAACCACTGTAATCTGAACAGGCCATGAGTACATTGCCGTTAAGGGCAGCAGGAAAATGTCAGCTGCTGACTGCAGCGGTCCCACCACTTTCCTTGACCCTACCCTCTCCTGCAATGTTTCTCCTGTATTATGTCTATGTGCTTGGTTACAGTGGCTTTTTTTTATCTTCGAAGGACAGTGCGCAAAAGGCTCTTTTTGAACTACCCTACCTAATGTATACCCATTTCTGTGTTTCTTTCTCAAATGCTGGCCTGTCCTCACCTTGTCTATGTCTGTGGCCAGAGGGGTCTTATTTCACTGCATGTAACAGTGTATGTGACAAATAAAGGTGTGATTGAATTGACTTCGTCATTCGAACACCTGGATTTGTTTCTTTTTGAATCGTAGAGTTTGCTTTATGTTTTGGATCGGTGTCTTGTTGGAAGACAAATCTCCGTCCCAATCTCAGGTCTTTGGCACACTCCAACAGGTTTTCTTCCAGAATGGTCCATCCATCTTTCAATCAATTTTAACCATCTTCCCTGTCCCTGCTCAAGAAAAGCAGGCCCAAACTATGATGCTGCCAACACCACCATGTTTGACAGTAAGGATGGTGTGTTCAGGGTGATGAGCTGTGCTGCTTTTACGCCAAAGAGTTCAACTTTCTTTTCTTCTGACCAGAGCTCCTTCTTCCACATGTTTGGAGTGTCTCCCAGGCAATGGTGGACAGTAACAAAGTAGTTTGTTACTTAAGTAACTTTTCAGCATATCTGTACTTTTCTTGAGTATTACTGTTTTGTGAGACTTTGACTCAACTACATTTCAAAGTGGAAAGCCTTACTTTTTGCTCCACTACTTTCGTAAAACCTGACGTTTCTTTTTACGTTCCACAACGTGCTGCACATGCGTAACCAGTGACTGGTCAAAATAGGATCACGTGCTTCGCCAATCAGAACACGTTGTGTTTTGTGCAGTTTGTGCACTTTACTGTCTAATATGGCTGCTGCGTGCTTCTTTTTGCCGTCACGTTTATAGCGCAATAATGGAAGAAGCACCAGACGTTGAAATTGAGCGTCCATGGTCATATTTAAGCGAATTTTTTGAAGTAGTGGAAAGGAAGAACTAGTCTTTCGTTTCTACACACTCCGTAAGTCTTGGGCAAAATCAGGTGGTGTGTTAGTTTCTGTTTTTGTGTGATTTATTGAGACGTGTTTATAGAATTCATACAGCTGTGTTATAACGAGTCGTGTTTAGTAAATTGGAAAAAAAGACATCCTTTGTAAACTTGAGTAAATCCGTTTTGGCTAATTATTATTTTGCAAAGATTTCTACATTACTTCCAACAATAAACTGTTAAAGAAATACATGTCTTATGTGGTTCCCCCCACCCTTTTTATTCCTAATCACGTGGTTTCCATTGATGCTCCATAGCATAGCAATGTGAGCTCCTGATAATTTCAAAAGATATCAGAACAGAAAACATTGTATTTTCAGAGTGGTGTTATCCTTGTATGACTTGATTGAGTGTATAAAGGACATGACTAGACATTGGGACTACATTACACCAAATTACTTTTACTTTTGATACTTAACCTCTTAAGCCCTTAGGCCTATTTTCCGAAAATCCTATACTTTTACTTTTTAAGGCATTTCTCAGCTTTTACAAGGCCTAAACTGCAAATCTTGGTATCAAAATGAAGATAGGTTCTTGGGGAGTGGTGTGGATGAGTTAATTTGACAGTCAAGAACACTGGGTAAGAGTAATTGATGTTGGAATGGCCAAAAAATGAACTCCGCCTAAAAAAAAAACACATGTTTCCTCCAATATCTCCTTATTTTACTTATAACGAAGCAAATAAACACAATCAATTGTAACCACTACATGTCAAGAACATCTGTAGCAAGTTTGGTGTTCATACTACAAGAAACTAATATTCTGTAAAGGTTTTGATTGAACAAAGTTCAGGCGTAATCCATGTTGGCACAGTTTGGCACAATTTGGCACAATAATTGAAATATGGAAAAAATCTTGTCCAAAGCTTCAGCTACGTTCATAGTCTTCTTTTCTTGCTTATGGGACATGATTTCAGCAAAAAAAACTCCTAAAGAAACGCTGTAAAAGGGGGGTAGAAGCTCATTTACGCCATCTTGCTGCGCTTTTGGGAACGTTTCATTCACAAACGCTTTCGACGTCGAGCTTCTGCGTGTCCCTACCCCCCGACCATCTGTCCAATCCGGGAGATCTATATATCGCTGGAAAGCTCTGATTCTATGGAAACCAATCAGCTCAACCATTTTGAGACTGACGGGATCGCCGACGAATCACACGACGCGCAGCGTGGAGAGACCACCTCTTACGCACGGGGAGTCATTCCATATTTGGTGACGTCATGAGACCAAGGAGCCACAGAAAAAATGCAAAATGGCGTTTCCGCGAAGCTATTGACCGGACATAACAACAAACGGACTTTTATCGCTATGGAAATAACTTTTTGTTGAAAAAACGGCAAAGGTAAGACAAGATTTACATGCTTGCTTGGTTTTCGCTGGCGTTTTTTCGTGGAACTTTCGCTCCCTGCTCTGAAATACTTCATGCAATGTAAATGAGTTGCATATCACTGGATTCAGCTGGTTGTTAGCTTTCATTTAATGTCATGGTTTTGGTGTTTCCGTTTATATTGTGGATACATATCGCACATAAACAAAAACGTGGTCATGAATTATACTCCGGACATGTTGTTGTTTATTTGCATGGCGTTCGAGCTGTGGTTAACGGATATGAAATTGAATTAGATACGTTTTTAGAGGAGTTTCCGCTGAACACAACAGTATTTAATATGTGTGTGTTATTCTCAGGGTTCGTGAGCTATGAGTGAAAATGTAACGCACAAGGGGGCAAGTCCCCGGTACCGGGGACTCTCGGGCTTAAGAGGTTAAGTACCTTTGAGGTCAAGTACTTTTATACTTTTACTAAAGTCGATGTTTAAAGGGAGCACTTCCACTTTTACTGGAGGAATATTTTACACTAGGTATCTCAACTTTTTATGGATGTCTTTAAGAAATGGCTTTTTTTCTTGCCACTCTTCCAGATTTATGCAGTATACGACTTGTTGTGATTGTTGCCCTATGGACAGACTCTCCCACCTCAGCTGTAGACCTCAGCAGTTCTTTCGGAGTGATCATGGGCTTCTTGGCTGCATCTCTGATCAGTCCTCTCCTTGTTTGAGCTGAAAGTTTAGACGGCCCGGTCGATTTTCAGTGGTCTGATACTCATCATTAGTCACTTAAGTCAGCTTCGGATCATTCAGAGATACTCACTGAACATCTGGAGAGATAATTTTCAAGCGTTCAAGCCCAATCAGTTTTTTTATTTGTTAAAGTTTGAAATATCACAAATGATTGTGTCCCACTTGGTGTTGATTCTTCACCCAAAAAAATTAGTTTTGTATCTTTATGTTTGAAGCCTGAAATGTGGCAAAAGGTTGAAAGGTTCAAGGGGGCCATTGTTTTTGGCAGCCATCTAAGGGTCTGTCCCAAATGGAAGACGTGCACACTTGAGTCCGTATGCTGTCCCATTAGTCCTTTTTGGTGTTCTGAAGTGCGCTCAGAGCACCCTAGATGGATAGGAGTTGCAACCGCTCACAAATGTGATCCAGACCAGAAAGTATTAAAGCGTGAATGTTTACATTTTTAAAAGGTTACTGAATTACTGCTGAATATAAGTCTTTGTACAGTTCATGCAATACTCACAACCCATGGTAAAAGAGAAACACAACAAAGAAACTCTTTCTATAATCTCAAACAGCCACGGGGACCAGGCTTAAAAACAACTGAGTGCGGTTTGAAAAAGTCTTACCTTCACAGATCATGGGCTCAATGGTAAACACATGACCAGGTTTCATCACTCCAACAGCTTTATTTTCTGCGGAAGCGCATCAAAGGACAGCAAGATTTAGAACCCCTCAAGCACAAATGATGTCATGGCGTGCAATGTTTTTGTGCATCACTCACTGGCATAGTGCGGCACATTCGGTGCTGTGTGGAACAGTTTGTGAATGCCATGACCGCAGTAGCTTCGTACCACAGAGAAACCATTGGCCTGTGCGTGTTTCTGAATGATGTTCCCCAGCTCACGATAGCGGATTCCAGGCTTCACTAGACAAAAATAAAGGTCCTCGGGTCACAAACATACCTCAGACAGAGCGGTTCTTTAAAGGTCAAGAACTACATGAGTCTGGAAATCAGGAAACAAAGTATAATGTTCACATGAATCTAAAGGTCAGAATCTGTCCTCATAGATTCCATCTACTTTGATACTCACCGGAGTCAATGGCTTGCATTAGACATTCGTAAGTGGTCTGAACCAATCTTTTGGATCCTTCATCCACTTCTCCCACAAAGAAGGTTTCGTTCAAATCTCCATGATAACCATTGTGGTAAACCGTAATGTCAACTGGAGAAGAAAAATATATGAATGTCATAAAAGCAGCCGAAAGGGAAAAAAAACTAACTTAAACTTCTCCAACAAACGGTTTATCTGTTATAGATGTTTTCTTTCTCAGGATGAACAACAATAAATAACAGATCCAGCAGACAACCAACGCAACTCTCCAGCAAACAAATGTAGCTCTACGCTGAACAAGAGAGGCAGCTCCTTGGTAAACAATGGACCCGGCTATTCAAATAAACACAGTTCTCCAATCAAACAAGAGACAGCTAATGAAGACAACAAATGAAACTCTCTGGCAGACAAATGCAGCTTTCCGATAAACATAAGAGCCAGCTGTCCAAGTGTCTTCTCTAAAGTCTTGCATTAATAAGTGCTAATCCGTACTGTTCAAGATGTCTCCCTCCTGGAGGTGACGATGGTCAGGTATCCCATGACAGATGACCTCATTAACTGAGGTACAGCAGGACTTGGGGAAGTTGTAATAGTTCAGAGGTGAGGGGTAGCAGTTCCTAGCTGTACAGGCCTAAACAACAAAAAAAAAAGAAAACAGGACAAAAGCCTTGTTAGCCAAAATTTGGGGGGGAAAAGAAAAGAAAACAAAATGGAAACGTTCATAAACTTGTGAGATATTTTTGCATGACAGTAAAACAGAAGAATTTTATTTTGCATGGGGGTTCAACAAGACACAGACAAAACAAAAAACCCAAAAGCAAACATGGTTTTACCAAATGCACAGCATGGTCTATCTCTTCTGTGGTTACTCCAGGTTTCACCATTGCAGCTGCAATATCCAGTACTTCTCTAGCCAGCTGAAAAAAAAATGCTTCAGCTAATTTTAAACCCAACAGAACCCAAAAGAGACACCGTGAAGAGATGACATTAAATTACCTTGCAGACGATTCTCATGCCCTCAATCTCTTCAGCGTTGAGGATCTTAATCTGGGAGGTTCCTTTCATGGTCTGCTCTGACTCCGACATCCCTGAAAGTGGTGGTCCATGGGTGAATTATGGATCAGCGCAAAAAAAATTAAACAGATAGCCATCTACATACTATAGCGACGGTCTAATCACTGAAATATTTCGACTAACACTGCCTACTGACCTTCAATCACAACAGAATCTCAACAGCACGGTCTCCAGTCAGCTAATGAAGACAACACAACCACTTCTTAGAGACAAACACGCACGGTCACTGATCCGGTGAGGTCTAGGACACTAGGACAAGTTTCAATGTGGTCACAAACAATTCCTGCCAGGGGTGGGCAGTATGACTATAGCAGTAAATCGACTGGAAACACGCATTTCATTCACAATTCAAGGAAGTTCCATGAAAAGTTGCAAATAAACAAATAAAAACAATGCCGACAATTCTCTATTTTCGATCAACAAATATTAACTTAGTTTGCAATGTTTTTGCATTTTCTATACATCAGAATCACGTTTTTGTTTTTTCATTTCTTGGGTCCAAATAGACAAGGAAGATGCCATTATTTTTAACCAGAGCCATTACTGATCTTGCTGCTTACACTATTGCAACTCCGGTCCCAACGTCCTGCTTCTCTGGATGCTGCTCTCTCATTGGTTGCAGAGGTTTTTTTCATTAAGAACACATTTCACACATCACAAAACTGAATCGCCGACAGGTCCAGATATTTAGCATGCCAAATAATCTTTGAGATCGCGTCTTTGTTAATTCACACTGTGGGATTGTCCCTCACTTTCAGGCAGTTGTCAGCGATTTCTCAAAACCAGTCAACGTTTCAACTCTGCATAAGGATTTGGCAGAATTTTCCCAGAACATTTCAGGTATCCTTCCAAAACCTTTCTACAATAGAATCCTGACCTACCTTTTTTAAGAAACACATCATCAGCGAGGGTCAACAGGTGTTTCGAGTCTCGCAACGTCATACACCCTTACCCAGGCGACCAAGCCAGGGTTGATCAAGCCCCGAGCTGCATCCAAGTAGCATCCCAAAGATCTGCCCTGGCTATACTTGCAGCCTTGAAGGCCTCCTTCTTTACCCTACCCACAATATTCAGATAATTCAGGACCTTACAAAAAGATTGTCCGGCAAATCCCCTGGATTCAACTTTAATAGACTCATAGCAGGTTCTCCAGCCTTTCTCCCTACACTCATCCACTATTCCCTGGTGCTTAGCCCTCTTCCTCTTGTTGGCTTGCTCAATATGTTCTTCAGCTCCAGTCTGATCAGCTGTTTTGAAGACTCAGATTTTATGACCACAGCTGGGCGAAGAGATGTCACAACGTGCTGGGGGAACTTGAGCTGCTTCCAAGGTTGACGTGCAGCTTCCAGTCAGGTGCTGTGTGGAGTAGGCCTGTTACCACCTACTTGTGCACTCTGGATTTCTCCCCAGCTTTGACACAGAGGACTATCTCCTTTGGTGCACAATGGTTCTAGCTGGAGCTGATGACTGAGGCTACACTCTCCAGCAACAGCAACCATCTGCCAGAGTGTTTGGGCTGCCACTTAGGGATTCTAGAGAGCCTCTTCCAGAGCAGAGAGAGCAGTAAAGTATCTCACTTGTCGCCCACACGTGGAGATTTGCTAGGCTTGGCAAGGCATTATAGGCCGGTTGTACCAGGAAGCATACCCGCTGAAAATCTGGCTGCATGATGCTTGACCAAGACCTTAATCCCGTTACTCGCTATTCCTCCACTCCTGCATCAACCGGTATCTTTCTTTACCACAGATCTGGCTAAATCTGCATAAAACTCTTTTCATAAAAATGCCCCACAACTCTTTACAGAACTGGTCGCAGCTTTGTTGCTCATATTTTCTATGGGACTGAAATAAGAGCTTTGTGATGGCCACTCCAGGTACTTGGAGGTACTATTGGAGTCACTGTCCATTTGGAAGTTGGAACTTCCTGGCTGACATCTTCAGTATATCAATACCATTTTCATTTTTCTTGATTGTGTTTTTTGTGAAGTGCAAAGCTCATACTGCCATCCCCATACGTCAAATTTCTTCTGGGGCTTCAAAACTTCACCCTTTTCTCTTCAGATATACCATTCCCCATTATGATTTGTTTGTTCTCCATGGGCGGTTGCAAATGGAGGTTATCTTCTCCAAGAGTACCCCTTCAGCTCACGCTTGTAAGGACTTGTTTTTCAGTAGATAATAATTCGGTTTCAGGAAACATCTTCACAATGTCTCTTGTAGCTGTTCTATGGTTGATTCGCCCACAAAATAATTCCTTCTCAAGGAATACATCTCTTTTCTGAGTTGAAAGACGGTAGCACATTCTTCCGCTTATCCAGGGCTGGGTCCGAGGCAGTCTAAGCAGGGACACCAAGAGAGGTGTCTCTACAAACATCTCATCCAATTCTTCCAGGGGAGCACAGAGGCATTTCCAGTCCAACCATGAGACAAAGTCTCTTCAGAGTATCCTAGGTCTTCCTTCAAGTAGGAAGCATCTGGAACTTGCTCCGATCTCCTCCCGAGTGACTGAGCTCCTCACTCCATCTTTGTCTTGGTTTTCCCCACAATTTCTCATTAAGGAGGAAAAAAAAAATCATAGAAGCATAGAATCGAATCATCTAAAAAATGAAATGGATGTTCTTCCTCACTTGATTCTGACATAGCAAATGCAAAACATATGTTGATATTTATTGATCAAAAGGATGTTTGCTCTGATTAGCATTTTTTTCTGAAGTGCATAAAACTAAACTGAGCAGTGCCATTACTCATCTATTTTTGATTGAGTCAAATTAGTGCCAAACGAATGCAGTCAACTTAGCAATGGGTAATTCTTCTCACAAACAAAAAACAAATTGGAAAAACGAAAGTCAGTTTGAGCAGCCGCGTGTTGTTAACAGATAAATGTGTAGCAATTGGTTTGTTTGTGGTGTGCTAGGTTTTGCAAAAAAGCAAATCTATGTTTATTCTGCATAAGGAATATTCAGCAAGAGGATAACAAGAGAGTAAGTGCAAACAAAATGGCACCCATGCTTTGATTATAAATCTAACAAAACATTTAAATAAGTTACTTAACATGGACCAATAGCCATTCGGAATACTTAAGTATGTTTGCTATTGGAATCTGTTTTGAGATCAAGTAAAAAAAAAAAAAAACATTTTGAAAAGTTACAACAAGCAAATGGCACCCCCCAGGTGTCATCTACATGACGGCCATGGCAAATGGAAATGTCCAAAATGGCTATCCAAAGGGTATCGATGACTGTCTTATGGAAGACCATTTAAAAATTCTCTGATACTGAAAATTTGTTCTTACGATTTGTGAGATACAAGTACAATTAATTGTGGGACAAAAAAAAATAAAAAGTTTCACTTAAATTTTTCTAAATTTCTTAAATACACGGCAAGCTTCACATACAACAGATTTCTCAGTTCACTTTGCTGCAAAACAAAAATTGACGACTGCAAGCTGACTCCAAAAAAATATATTGTTTTAATACATTTATAATATATGCAGATTTTTAATAGGATACAAATAATGGTAAGTGTTCCTCAGGTTTAGCTCTAGACTGGACACTTGCAGAGGGACAGCAGAGAAAGATGAGGTTTAACAGCAAAGAGCATAAAAAAAAATTGCTGTCAGCAAGGCAATGTCAAGCAGGTTGGGGTATACAAAAGAACTAAATAAAAAAACGTAACGAACCACAGTGGTCATCATAATGCTCACCCCCAGCCTCAGCGTCTCAGCTGAGTAACGATAGCGGCCATGCAGAAACAAGAACAGCCATGCTACTACACAGACACACTCTCACTCAACACAAACACGACCAGTCTCCCTGTAGAACAAAACACAGCACCAGCCGGACACGCATGGGGAGCGGCGGGGCTTCGTACCTGCCAACAACCCAACCTCTGCAGCTGCAGAGAGCGAGAGAAGAGCTTCAGACACGCCGCAGCACTCACTCACACACACTGAGGTACATGGTAACAGGGATAAGATGACGATCACACACACAATCCCTACAATAAAGCGAGAAACACACTCCGAGCCCAACCACAGGCTCCCTCTGAGGTCTTCTGGGCTTCCACACGGAACCTCTAATCTATAGTTTGAAAGCCAGGGGCCGCAGAAAGAAGGAAGAGCTAATAACAGAGGAATGAGAGGCTGTAACTATAGGAGACTAAATGCCATCTACCACCACAATAATAAAAATTACTTACGGGAAGACTCTGCAGCATCCGATAATGAGGGACGAATGAGGATTAACATGGGAATTCATTACGTTTCAGATTGTGACCTATCTTTACTGGTACTTTATAACATAGCATTGTTTCATTATTGTGCAAATTGAACTAGGGCTGCAACAAACGATCATTTTGGTAATCGATTATTAGACCAATTAATCGATTAGTCATCGATTATTTCAATGATTAATCAGTAGCCTTTGAGCGATTATTCTGCTTTTTCAACTAGTTAAAATAATGAGTTACAAATATTCTAACTAATAAATAAAATAAGAAAATCACTTCAGCTTTTGAAATAGTTGTTTTCATGAACTTTGAGCGAACTAAACATGTCATTCTCTTTAAGTTTTCTGATTCTGTTACACTCAAATGCTCTCTAAGCATTGTTTACATGTTTACAAAAAAAATAAATAATCAGCTGCATTACAGACAAAAAGAAAGTTGAATGTGAACATATCTTGAAGCAGCATTAATAATTGTTGGTTCATCAAAAGTAATATCCCAGGGAAAGACACAGTTATGAAACTAGAAATTTGGAGGGAGTTTAGAATCATCATAAGATAATGAATGGTGTTGAAATGCTTTGGTGTGTGTCTCCATTTTATTTTTATTTTTGACTCTTAAAGCTATTAAAATGAACTTTCCCCATTGTGGGACAAGTTTTTTTCCCATAATGTGAATGGATCTATATAGCTTTTTATTTTACTTCAACGATTTTTTACTTTGTTTAATCCTTCTTTTTAACGTTATACGTTAAGTGTTAATTATTCTAATGAATACACAAATAAAATATAAACATCTAAAGTTTGTATAATGCTGTACATTCATAAATTATTACAATATTCACTGCTGTAACAACTTGCTTTAAGCGATTGCATTCTTTTAAACTTTTTAAACAATATTTATAGTTGAACAATGTGTTACAAGTAAATTTGACATCTACACGGCATATAAGCAAAATAAACATAAAAACGTCTTCACGAGTAAACATTTTATTTGAACTCTCATTGGCTTAGTCTGTGTAATCACGTGATCCGCGTTGACGCAGAGGGGAGTCGAAAAATGGCACAACACCGGGATGCTTTCTCTTTAAGTGCTCCAACATACACGTTGTGCTCCCGTGAAAAGCAAGTTCCGCCTCGCATGTATCGCACACGACAGCGTTTTTGGTTACGTTTAGTAAAACTTTCCCACACCTTACTCGTTCGGATTCGTTTGATCTCCATCAAAATTCACGCTGAGTTTTCTTCTACCGCAGTAGCATTCGTGAGGGCTACATCACACTCTAGCGCTACAGCACCGTAGCGCTTTAATCGCAACACGTGACCCTTACATTAGGTCACATGACATCAAACGACTACTCAACACAAATATTTGTCGACAATTTTTTATTGTCGACGTTTTCGACTAATCGTTTCAGCCCTAAACCCTTAAATTAGGATGCTTAGTTCATTAAATGTTAGTTTTATTTGCAAATCAATCAAAGCTTTGCGGTTGACATGTGGCAACTCAAAACATCTCTAGAAACTGTAGATGGAATTAAGGTATGGAGACTGATTAAAGGCCTCTAAACACTGATACGAATTGAGACTCGCACAAATCTTCAGATGCTTCTCAGCAGGGTGCTCTTCATCTGCGTCAAGGAAATATTGATGTAATGTCTGTTCAACCCTGCCTGAAGATGGCGCCACAAAGAGAAAAAAAATCATGGACGTCAAGCGGTTTATAAAATAAAAAACTATAAATAATAAAATACGGTTTTAAAATGTGAGGAAATGAGAGGGTTTGTAGAGCGCAAGCAAAAAAGGGATCTGATATGGCAATGCATTGTCGTTTGCAACACTCGTTCAGATGTGTGATGTCCTGTTGGCACCCATGGTTTTTGATAAACCTCTAAAACTAAACATACATCAGAACGTTTAAAAAAAAAAATCTGATTTATAAAACCGTTCGTATGGAGACTTGCAAGCAATCTTGCTTTTATAAATCACAGATGTGTGTGTAGTTTAGTGCGTATGGGTTTCCTCGTCCACACTAGAGATCGACCGATATTGGTGTTCTATAGTTGATTCCGATGTTTAGAGGTCAGAGTAAGCCGATGGCCGATAAGTGTTGCCGATAAGTGTTGCCGATAAGTGTTTTTTTATTTTTTCTCCTATTTATAGTGCTGATATCAAGATGATTTCCCCATTTTCTGCTAAAGTATTATGCAGAACAGTGGATGCACAAAACTTTTGAACAATCCCCATCATTTATTAAACAGTGACTTCAACTGCATAAAATAAATAAGAACAACTTAAGTAAAAATAAATATATTTATTCTATCAAAGAAAAAAAAACTAAGAAACATTTATAGTTAGCATTTCAGTAGTTTACTTTCAGGATATAATCCAAAGAATACAATAACCATTAAAATATGCTCTTATTGAAAAAAAAAGTTTTGTTAATAGATTGCTTCAAGTTACAAACCAAATTACCATACTCTAGTAATTAAAACAAATTGCTATTTGTTTTAACTTTCACTACGTGAAGCAACTCTTCACTAGTAACATATAGTGAATAAATGGCCATGAGACTTTGACATCCACATTATGGAATTGCTTTGCACGCTCTTTCGCAGTGATATTTGTAGGTAAGAGTGATGTATTTGCGCTCATGCCTGCTCTGATAAGGAAGTCCTGTGTAAAAATAATGTCTGCCACTCAACACTCTGTGAAGTAACATGCAAGAGGAAATTAATTGATGTTAGCTTATGTGAATTAATTAGCGGTGTTATCTGACTCGGTAACTTTGCACAAGTCATTTCAAGACAGCTTTAATCCAAAAACTCACTTTGAATTTAGCGAATAGTGCTGGATGCTGCTCCCGCAGATGGGGAGCACATTGGACGTATGGCCTTCTTTAGCAGGGGCTCCTTTTAAACATGATTTGCATGTTGGTTGACCTTCCTCTTTCAAGCAATGGCCGTCAGATATTTTTTAGATCACTTGGTCTTTGACAGGTGGAAAAGTTGTGGAGGTTCACGTAGTTTGTCGCCCATCCTGATTTTAAATATTGTTGATTATAGCCTCTGCAGGTGCACGCACTCACACAGCCTCATAGAGTCCTGCACTTTCACGACGCAAAAAATGCCCATATCTTAGGAACGGTATTGTTTTTTTGTTTTTTTGCTTGTGGTTTTGAAACTTGTTGATCTGTTGAAACTGGTTCTCATCCCAAGCCAAGACCGAGGGATTCCACATACAGAACATGGCATTTCATTTCAAAATGGCCACAAGTGAAAAATGTAACTAAACCCAAAGTAAAGGCACAAGACGACTATCGGTAACTATGTTTGTTACAGTTGACCATAATCAATTATGTTGATTAGCTGTTGCACTTAACCACATGTATAAAATGAAAGCCCGTTTATGTGGGGCTGTAAGCAAAGGAAAGATCCTACTCGTATGTGATTGGCTTGAGAAGTCTTACCCAAAGGGTGATCCGCATAGTCTGGTCTCTGGATGTTGCTTGGAACGATTCTCTTGGTTGTCTGCAAAGCAAAAAGAAGTTTATCTGCATTTAATAAATGACTTTGTATTTATTGATCTATTATAGAAACCTATTGTCATTGCTGGGAGTATTGTTTTGTGGTTTTCACCACAAATTTGAAAGTAAATGTGATAAAAAAAATAATAATAATTTTTTTGCACACATATCAGAACTTGTAATGATGTGATAGGGGTTTTCGTAAAGTTGTTTTAGCAAAATGGCTCTATAACGCCACCTAACGCATAGGTCATAGGTAAACCTGGCACACGTGTAGGGTACCTCGAGTTAATTGATAATTTAAAAATGGCTACTTTTCTTTAAGTCATACTTTACTGAACTCCTAGAGATTTTATTTGCCCATCTCCAAATGACACATGTCTAATCCAAAGGCATATGGGATGTTAAATTGCGAAGCTTTTTTGACTATTTACTATGCACGTATGGCTTCAAAAGTCGAAATGTCATCATAAACGGAAAGTTTAAAAACTCAGTCTTGTAATTTCCGATAGGTCTCAAATTTGCCATGCGTGTTAATAGTCTATAGCTGTGTCCCAATTCTAAAAGCCTCCGGAGGGTCCTTCCTATTCAGCTTTTAAGGCTACGGCTTGGGAGAATCCTCCGAAAGGTGAATTAACCCTTGGTAAAAGGGACGCTCTAGGCTCTTATTCTTCTTCTGTTGTTTTTTTGGCAGTTTGCTTATGGTGCATTAGCGCCACCAGCTGGATCAGTAGTTGGGATCCCGAATTGAATGAACAAAACGTTCTTGTAATATTATTTTATATTTATGTTATAATATATGTTATATTTACGTGTATAATAAATTTGTAAGATCACTGCAAGTTCTTTCGTTGCTTAATTTATTTTCTAGCGTTTAGGGTTTATTTTTAATTGTTCTATTTCTGTCTTTTTGTCTTTTTTTATTTTTAAATACATTGTATTAAAACATGCTCTGTATTTTCATTTTGGTTGCATTGGTCACATTTCCCACATTTATTTTCTATTTTATGTTGTGTGTTATTTAAACCAGTATGTTGTTCTAGCTTTATTCTGTTTTCATAAGTTTTATAAACTCCTTCATCTGCTTCTTAAAAACATAAAGACATCCATAAATACTCAGTTAACATTTAGTTGTCTGCATGTGTTAATGTTTACATTAAATGTTTAAAATAAAAATATGTTTTACAATTCACCCATCACTACCAGCATTTAAAGCTTGAATATACTGTTCTTTTATTAAAAAAAAGAGTGTTACAATACAAATTCAAGTGTGTTTTGTGTTGATTGTAATGAAAAAAAAAGTAACTGGTCGATACGCCGCTGCTGAGTAGATCAGCCATTTTGCTACAAACCTTCTTCGGCGCTGGATTTTATCCAATCCCAGTTTTCAAGTGTTGAGTTACTGTTGAATAAATTTGACCGTGCCTTTTGTTCCAGTGTGGTTAATATTTAAAAAAAGATCCGTTAATTGATATTGCCCCTTATTGTGAGAAAGATATGTTGCAAATGCTCAGATTTATCCTTTTTGTGTTCTCACCAGTGGATAGTGTGGTCGCAGTTTACCAGTGTATCTGTACCCAGGCCACGGGTCTGTGTTGACTTCTTTCTCCACACAGTTCTTTCCACCATCGTTCACCTTGTCTTCTTCAAAATAAAACACAAGTAACCATAGCGAGTACTTCTTTAAGACATGGTTGTGTCAAACAGAATTTAACATCCACATACTTGCTTTTTTGTGGAGCAGTTTGTGGGTTCCCCAGCTGCCTTTGAAACATTCCTGAAAAAAAATGCAGGTTGTCAATCAAGGAAAAAAAATTAAGTTAAAATGCCTCAGAAAACAGGACGGGCTGGCCACCAAAACAAGGTTGTAGACAAAAGGGAATATAGCCCAATAATTACGTTATTTCCATAAACGGTTTTTCAAAAGTTATCAATACAGTGAACAAAGTTCAACAGGGTTCTCTTTTGGTTCAAGTTTATTTTGGTGTGGTTCACAATGGCTCAATGTCCCCTAAAAAAACAAGGCGGGACCATGTGATTGACTGCTATGACTGACCGCTAAACTGAAATGAGTTGAGTGATGGCCGTCCATCGCATCGTAAGAAAAATAATTCACGTTGCCAACGATCAAATTCAGAGAAGTCACTTGAAACTCTTGATTATAATTACAATATTGTGCGAGTCAATGCCTCTACACGATATAAAACCATGTGCGTCAACAGGACATCACAAATCAAACCAAACGGAGGATGTCAAGAAAAAAAAAAACGTTCAGAGTGCCAATTCGGGTCTGTTTTTCTCAAGGAGAACGACCAATGAAAGTTGGCATTTTTGTTGACATGAGTAGAATGTAAAAGAGCGACTTCGTACAGGAATGGCTCACCACAAATCATGTGATCAGCCACCAACAATAAAAACCTCTCGACATCCATCATTTCCTCTATATGTGTTCTTTACTTTAGATTTCTTCTCTGTCGTCGTCTTCTTGCAGCTCATCTTCTTTCCTGTTTCCCCATTTGGTGCTGTGAGCTTCTGTTGTATCACAAACGCCATCTTCAGGCAAGGTGCGTGATTGCATCAATATTGCCTTGACGCAGAGCACCCTGCTTAGAAACCATCTTAAGATTTGTGCAAATCTCAATTCGGACTGGTGTGCAGAGACCTTCAAACTCGAGGCGGAGTTCAGGAACCATGATTGTTCCATCCTCATCAGAAAGCCAATGTTTTTTTTTGTTTTGTTTTTAGGAAGTCAATGGTAGCCTCCGAAAAAAGCCTCATATTAGACCAATGGTAGTAGACGGGGTCACGTCCTCCATATTTTTGTACAGTCTATGGCTAAAACCTATGGGTGACATCACACTTGCTACACCCAGTTATACACGGTCAATAGTTGCCATTGAATTTTTTTTTTTTCATAGTATGTCCAGGGCATTGAGCTTGCTGCAGATCTGCCCTACAACAGGTGCTGGAGAACAGGGACGTGTGTCCAAATGACTACCACTTGTGTTTTAAAATCTCACATTATATTATTACTACAATCATTTGCATTCAATTCGAGCAATCCAAGCTGTCGATTGGGACAGTAATTGTATCTCCAGATCAAAACTAATGATTTGTTGGCCTCCAATGTGTCTTGACATGCGGAGAATGAGGATTTGTGGGGTTGGGTCGAGTCAGTTTGCACAGATTTACCTGAACGAATTCAGAAGCCATAGAGGTGTAATAATGTAAACTAGTGCAAGACTGAGCAGCAAGAGAGAGGGCCACGTTCATCTGAACTCGCGGAGTAAAAACGCTAGTATATATGAGCAACCTCATGGGTTTAACATCTTACATACGCATGGCAACGAGGAAACTACACCGTGCAAACATTCACGTGAACGTCAAAACGCGAAATAAGACTTAAACGGCGTGTTTGTGGTATAAAACAGCTAGCATTAGCAAGCTAACGATGCGCTCGAGGCCAGCAGCGTGACACGCGCTCCGATCCCGGAGAGACTCGTTCCGCTTTAAGGCTAAAAGTGTCCAAAATCCTCACCTGAGAGCAGAAGTACGAGCCTTGTATTCCGAGTTTGATGCAGGTGGGGCACTGGAGCTTGGCTTCGCTGTGGCAGCCTTCCGTTTCACACTCCCGTGCCTCCACCGCCGCCATGCTTTATCTGCTGCTCCTGTCGGTCAAAGAGAGGCGAGAGATCTGCTGCAGTCACCCGAGACCAGAGGGAGGGACAGGGACTCGCTCGGGTCTAGCATCACCTTGAGGATCACATAACAACTGGAACGAGATTGCTAACGTTTGCCAACAAACGTTGGCTTTCAGTACAGCTTTTCCTAAAATGTATATGCACAATTGTTTTCTTTATTTTAACCTTGTCCTGTCCCGCTCAAAAGCCATCACATGGGAGAGTAAAAGCTTTGCTGAGTTGGACAGTTTTACTTTCTCCAGGGGAGTGAAACACCTGGTGTGGTGTCTCCTCCTCTTGATTGGAGCACTGAATGTATGTAAATATTTAATATCAGGACAAGACGGCAAAATTGTTTTCTGTGTTAAACAGGCTGGTTGCTATGGGTGGCCAGTGATATAATATAGTGCCCCTTGCAACCTCGAGTGCTTTAAAGAACCCCCGTGTCTTTATGATTTTATAAAGCAGAGACAGACATAGGTACGATTGGTTGCCAATCGGTTTGGTTGTAATGCAGGGGTTAAGCGTTCATATTCGGGGCACAAACATTCATACTGTGCACTAAGCCGAACTCAGCTCAGATTGCAATGGTTTGCAAATTTGTCACTGCTGCAATTTTTTATTTTTGATACATTTTTTTATTTTTCATTTTCACTGCTGCTATTTAATATTTGCCCATACACCGATAATCCTTGAATCCAGTGTCTACCTCAATAACTCTCTTTTGTTACAATATATCCATATTTATACATCATATACTCATATTCACACATGTTATATGTACACTTGTATATATTTTATTTTATTTTAAATTCTTGGTTGCAAACGTTGTATTATGTTAATTTGTATGCACCTTGGGGTCTGAGAGAAACGTAATTTCGATTTTCGGTATGTCCAGTACATATGGCAAAATTGACAATAAAGGCGACTTGACTAGACTTGACTTAATGTTCCCAACGTCACCATGAGTGAAATAAACCAACCCCCATGTAACCAGTGAACTTTGCATTGTGGTTTTTAAAAATTGGCTGTGATATAAGTGTGGAGAGCACAAGTCAGACATCGATTCCACTGTTCACATTTTATTCCTGACGAATATACAATAAAGTACAAATCTGGCAACTTCATCTGTCACTTTCTTTCACTCTCTCTCTCTCCCTCTCTCTGCCACACGTAAGCACCAAAAAGGGGCATGAATAAGGTTTTATGTAAAATGAAAAGACGATAATGATTAAACACACTTGATGAATGGACAATAAAAGAAAATGCACAAAATGGATGAGAGGAATACTGGGTACATGGATATGCTCCAGTATGATGTCACTCAAATAACATTAGAGGGGAAAGGTTTACACAAACCAAATGAACAAAGTGCATTACAGAATAGTAATTTAGGGTAATTCTATTAAACTAACATATTTTTCGGCACCTGTTACATCTATGACTTTACAAAGCTGAGATAGAGATATCAGTGTGACATAATATAATGTTCCCCTTTCTCACTACAAGTTACATAAACAAACCCCCATGTCTCTATCATTTACCAAAGCTGAGATAGAGGTCTGGTATTTTGGTTGCTAGGGTGGACAGTTTAGTTGCTAGGGAGTTGTCAATGATGTCATATAAGGTGAAGCTGTAACTATGATTAAGATAAGCAAACCATTTCTGTATCACGTTTTTTTTCTTATCCGTATTTTTTTAAGTTATTTTTGTTATTTTAGTCTTCTAGAGCCTATAACTGGTTTGTTCCCGCACAGATTGGTAATGTACACTAGTGTGATCATTATAAAGCTTCTACGAGGTGCTCGGTTGGAGTTACAGTTTTCCAAAGTTTAGTCCCATGTTAAGTCAATGAGAAAACGTTCTTGCGATTTTCCAGAGTTCATTCACTGGAACCAGCATGAAAAGATACAGCAACCTGGGTCAGACCAGTTTGTATGTCTTTGCAAAGTTTGATGGCTGATCCAGGAGGAGATGTTCTGCTGTTTTCATGTTTAATATGCTTTATTGCACCCATTAAAACTTATTACAACCACATTGCTTTTGAAAATGGGAACCACCAAGACACTGGACGAGTAAGAACTTGATGGACATTCGAGGACTATAAATCAAGAGGCTACGGTGCTGCCGGTCTGTCAAGAGTTTAACAAGGTGTCCATGACTCCAAATGGGGACTTTCTAGAGGATTTGCCAAAAAGTCCAAGCACAAATCGCATCAATCCAAAGTATAAAATCCAACCCCCAACACTCATCATCAGATTCTTGGACCAGCAGGGTCTCCGGTGCTAGAAATCCACCAGCGGAGCGTTGAAGCCAGGAACTGACTTTTAAATGGAACCTACAAACCTCTATTTAATTCACCATTGGTTGAGTACTGGTTTCTTTTCCAATGTCATGGTTTATTCTGAAAAAGTAACCAATCACAATAATTGTAACAAACACTGTCTATTAAACAATTTATACGTTCGATTTAAGTGAGAACAAAGGAGGCTGATCAAGTTGCTGCAATCAAAGATTTGACTTACTGAAATTAACCTGAGAATAATAAACCTGAGCGTTAAATCTAACACATAACTAGAGAAAATACCCAGCTTTTAAGAGACAGAAGATAACAATTTCTGTCTTCTTCTCAGTTTCCGGGAGCAAAGGGCCCGCCGCATCTTTATATCAGCCAGGCATTCTAGGAAAGGGACAATTCTGTTAGCATTTCAATGCTATTAAACTGTTCTTCTATTTGGTTTCCCTTCCTATTGTGGAGCATTGTGGCACATTTCAAAGTAAACTACAGGTGTTGATCTGCTTCTCACCGGAATAATCTCAACTAATCCTTTTAGTGTTTGTCTTAATCTACACTGGTATTCGAGAATGCCCCACTCGTGCTCAGAGTTTGTGAGATGCTTCAAGTGCCTCTTCAAGGGATGCGTCCTCTTCTCTATGCAGAGCTCACAGTCGGCTGGGCTTTGGTGGTCTTTGCGCAGAACCCAACGTGCCCATCTCTGTGCACCTGCGTGCTGCAGGGTCAAAGCAATACCAAGGGACTCAGGTACAGTCAGATGGGTTTTCCTCTAATCTCTTTTGTCTCATCACGTCTTTGCTTCTTACATTCACACACTCTCTCCAGCACTGGCAGAGGCCATGAAAGCGATTTGTTGAGGTGGACCCTGCGGCATATGGTTTCTACTTGTAAAATAGATCTGAATTGAATGTTTTTGAATTCATATTCTCAATCTGAGAAAAGACCAATGAAGAACTGTAGGGGCAGCGACAGATTGCTTTCTTTCAGTGCATTGAGGTAGACACAGGTTTAAAGGTAAACGACAAATGCTCACAAAACATGTGGCCTTTTACCAAATGTATGTACCGTGGAACTAGGGAATGAGAAGAGCTATTCTGATGTACAAATAAGTGAAAATAGGCAGTTTCCAGGGTTTCTTTTTAACACTATCACCTTCAATCTTATTATTTTTTATTTTCAGGTTAGGTTCCCTAAGTCAACAAATTGGTTGCTATGGAGTAGTCTGTTGTAATCAAACCACCATATCTCTACAACATTTACTGTTGATGATATTTTCAGTTGCGTATCCCATTATAAGTCAATAGTGACCTTTGACCGACCCCCCCCCCTTACATTTCAATACTTTTACACAATGTTTGGTATGTTCTTGCACAGACTGATGTCTTTAGTGAGTTTGAAGTTTCTATGGGTTTTTCTGTTGGTGTTAACGCTTTCTAAAATTTTACCCTATGTAAAATCACAGAATTCCTTTAGTGGTACCAGTGTAAAAATATATAACAACTCTTCTCAGACCAGATATGATATCTTGTCAAACTTCAGTGGCGGTTCCTCAAATGGTCTATGAGGTGATACCCTGTAAAAATAGGTTAAGAAGAAGAAGAAGACAGAATAATAAAAAGTTTAAGCACAATATCAATGTGTTGGATTTGACAAGCAGATATAAAAATCAGGGGGAGTGGACACTTTTTGTAATCCTGGTCCCTGGAAAACCTCACAAAATCTCCCATAGTAAATCCTTTCCAATCTCCAGAAAAACCCAAGTTACAAAAAATCAACAAGGCAAGGCAAAATTTAAGGCCAAGGCAAGTAGAATTCCAAAAAGGCTTTCAACAAGGCTGTGGTTTCCGTGATGTATCTGACAATCTGGCAAATGCTGGCTCATGGGAGTCCTGCTTAAATAGAGAGGCACACTGATGTTCCCGAACTAATCAATTAATTTTGTATCAGAGTTGAGGCAATCAGATGGGAGTAGGAAAAAAGACAATGACAAGTCCTTTTCAGGGTGCTGCAATGTCCTAGGGTCGGAGACTCTGCTGGTCCAAGAGTCTAATCATGAGTGCTGGTGCTGGTTTCTATACTCCCCTTATGCGTGGTCCCATAGACATATATGTTTATAACGTCCTCTACATCTCTATTCCAGCATCTTGAGTTACATTTTGTGAGAAATGCGTCATCACGATTTCCAGATATCTGTAATTTTTGCGAGGTTAATTGCAAATCCTTGAAGTTACAGAACAAGGTTTAATTATATACTTGTATTTTTTGTAGAACTGTGCTCTGCAAGAACCCAGCCTTGTCTGGCATCCCCACAGATCTGCCAAGCGACACGATCAAGTTTCGTCTCGAGCGGACGTCTGTTTCCAGGATCTTAAGGGGTGCTTTCTCTTCCATGCCAAAGCTTGCTTATTTGTGGCTTACTTATAATTCCATCGGTGTTCTCCATCCTAGAAGTTTCACAAACCTCTCTTCCCTGCATGAGCTGCGACTGGACGGTAACTTACTGTCCAGCTTCCCTTGGGAGGGACTCAGGGATATGCCCAGCCTCCGAACTCTTGGACTGCACAATAACCGTCTGGCACGAATCCCAGCTTTTGCAGCTCGTTACCTTGGAAACGTGACCTACCTGGATCTATCTAGCAACAGGTTGAGCACCCTGGCCAATGATATAACTGCTCTCTGGGTACCTGGTGATGGCAATCTGACCCAGCGAGCAGTTGTTCTAGGTGAAGCGCTCACTGCACACATTGTAAAATCAGGGCTGTACTTGGAATGCGTGATCCTGTGGATGATCCGGCATATTTATTTAGGATTACACACCCTGGTGAATTTTCAAATTTCTCACACTTAATGATCCGTCTTCCACTCGTAGTTAGTGGTTGGGTGAAGTCATTTATCGTCAAACAACTTGGTGAACTCTCTTTAAAAAATAGTGACAGAAACCTTCCAAGTGACCCTGATCAAAAGTTTACCCCGGTGATTTTGGCCTGATGACGTGCACAAAAACTGACACTAAAGGGTTTGAGCGACTGGTGAAGGTAACTATCCTTACCTGCGACCTGCGAAGGTGTCTGAGTTCCTGGCTCCTGATAGGGCCTTGCCTCTTTCATCCAGTGAAGCGCTGACATTTCTGAATTCTAAGCGATGGAAAAATGAAAGAGCATCAAGGATCTATGGGAAAAGGTTGTTGAAATGTAAAAAACAGGAAAGGGACACAAAACCATCTCCAAGGAACTGGGAATGACAATCAGCAGTGTTCAAACTCTGAAGAAGAAGTGGAAAGTGAGGGATTCTGGTGAAACTGACAAACATTTCTGCTACAACTGCCAGAAAAATTGTGAGGGATGCAAAGAAAAACTCACAAATAACTTCAGCTGAAACACAGGGCTCTGGGAAAAAATGTGGCTATGGTTGTTTCAAGGAGAAAAATAAGGAGAAGCTTGAAGATAAATGTGTTGCAAGGTCGAGTTTCCAGAAGAAAGCCATTACTACACAAATGTGCCACACGCTCAAACATCTCGAACAAAGTTATTTTCAGTGATGAGACCAACTGAAAGAATTAATATTGAGATATGGGTGTGTTTATGTAGGTCACCAGGAGGGGGAGCAAAGAGTCAAATAACATTTAACAGGTGTTCCAATAACAAGTTCAGCTTGGTGGCGGGAACAACTACAGTTGCTACTGTACAACTCAACAACCTGTAAAAGATCTCCAATATTTCAATTAAAAAAACAAAGCAACTGCAACCTGTTACCCATCAGCCCGGACTCTTTGTGTGCGTTAGGACAGTGTTTATTCAACAAGCCAACGAAAGTAGCACGCCTGTTTCCTGCTTCTACACCAAAATTTACAGACAAGCTTTAAAACTTCTGGAACTTTTTGTCGACAACCATAAACCCAAGGCCTATGATGAATGGAACTGTGAAGCACGGAGGCGGGTCACTGATGTTCTGGGTATGTTTGAGCTCCAAAGGCACAGGAAACTTGGTCAGAATCGATGAATGCAGCATGTTCTCAAAGGATCCTGGAGGAAAATGTGCATCATCAGCCAGAAGCTGCTGGACTTTCCAACACGACAACGATCCAAAACACAAGGCCACGCCCACTCATCATCGGTTCCACCAGAACAAAGTGAAGGTTCTGGAGAGGATCTCCAGATCTCAATATCACTGAAGCACTCTGGGGAGAACTCAAACCTGTCGTTCATGCAAGAATTTACAAGAGTTACTATTTGCTAAGAAGAATGTTCTGCTTTACCAACAGAGAAGATAAAGAACCTCATCAACAACTTCCTCAAGAGACTTCCCCACGGTAATTGGAATTGCAATCCCTGGCCAATAATTTCTCAAAATATTTTAATTCAAATAATTATCAAAAATTTATTAAAACCTTGAATGTCATCTAAAAGTTGTTTAACCATAGTTTTTTCCACCAAAACATCCTGACACAAGTCCTCCTTGGCCTCGTCCCTCAGCGAAGCTGCTTTGACGGATCTGGATAATATAAAATCATTTGACTTCACCTAACTTGAATTAACACTTTTCATTCGGATCATATGGAAGGTTTCTGTTGTTATGAGGAGGATCTCTAGAATATCCCCATCCTCGCTGTTTGTATAGTGCTTTAGAAACACTTTTAAATTAGTTTAGACAATGGTTTTGTGACAATCAATTGTCTCTTGAGTTTCGCATTCCTTTTGGTGAATCAAAATGATGATAACAATTCAATCACAAAGTACTTTAACAAATCACAATCAAGGAACTTTCTCGGAACAAAAGCAAATTTTCTTAAAGTTAGAAAATCCTCTACACACACTTTCCCTGCCAGTGAAACCAAGCCAGTGACGTCTCCTGTGAATCAAATATTTACACAGCCAGACTGGTTTACACTGATACGTGTGGGATATCTGTGCAATCAGAGAGTCTTCAACCATTTGACGGCTCACTACCTTCCTGCAGCGGAAACCCAAGCCTCTGAACTCTGATTATAAACCACTCGTGCTGAAGAGAGTTGATTTTAAAGAGTTGGCGATCAATCTAATCTAGAATTGAATTCCAATATCGTAATGTAGCACTAGATTTTTAAATGTGGTTTTGATTGTATCCAGAGAATATTTTCGTTCCTGCATTAGTTTTCTCCTAAATTTCAGTCCAATCGCTTTGGATGTTTATTATCTGCTTTGTTTCACTGGAATGAATTGAAACATATTGGAGCACTTCGTTTCTAAAAAATATAAACAAACTTTTCAGTTTATACTTTTTATAATTATTATTTTGTTAACTGAAAATAACCAAAGTCATAGGGGGTTAGATTTCATCAGAATTAATTATATTTAATTTTATTTCATTTCTGTTTTGTGCTTAGTTCCCATCCGTATTTTATTTCAGTTCCACATTTTATGCTTAAATCTCCTCAGTGTTCATATTTTATTTTCTTTCCAAATTAGTTTTATACTTAATTCTCCTCAGTATTCAGTTTAATGCTTAATTAGCTTCAGCATTTTACCAATTGCATTTTCCTTTCTTTTTTTATACATAATTGTCTTCAGTTTTAATGATAATTTATTTTATTTTCATTTTTATGCTTCTTCTTCTTTGTTTTTTTTCTTATGCTTAACTCTTTACAATATTTTATTTCTTTTTTTCATTTGGTTTTATTCTCAATTATCCTCACTATTTTATAAATTATGTGTTATTTTATTTAGAATTTTATGTTTAATCCTCCTCAATACTTTATAATTGTCTTCAGTGTTGTAATAATCATATTTTATTTCCATTTTTACACCTAATTTTTCTGAAAAAGATTTTTATCCCTAATTCTCTGCAGTATTTCCACTTTTATGCTCCATATTCAGTATTTTATTAATTATATTTTTTTATTACATTTTTATCCTCACTATTTATAATTTCATCTTTAATACTTATAAATTATTAAGTATAAGTATATTTTATAACTTCAGTATGAATAATTATATTTTATTCCTATTCCTGATTTATGCTCATCAGTATTTTATTAATTAAATGTTTTTTTAATAATCTACTTTTTATGCTCCACTTTCTTCTGTTGATTCTTCATTGCTTTTATTTTAAGTTTACCTTAAATTTTTTACATTTTCTTTATTTTTTCTTTTTTTTTAAAGTAAAGCACTTTGTAAAGTAACACCTCTTTTTAAATGTGCTATCAATGCACTTTAATTGTACTGTATTGTGTGCATGTGTGCGCGCGTGTGTGTGTGCGCTACTTGTGGTCATTGTTATCAAACCTCACTCCCGGCAGGTCTTCAGGACAACCCCTGGCAGTGTGACTGTCGCCTGTCTACCCTGCTGGAGCTCAGTAAAGCCCCTGAGGGTGCCGTGGTGCTGTTGGACCGGTTACTGACCTGCAGTCAGCCTCCTCATCTGGCTGGACTTTCCTTTCACAGCCTGGAGCTCAGCCACTGCCGTAGGCCATACGTGCTGGCTTCTGTCACTGAGGTCACAGCTCCAGTGGGCAGCAGCATACTGCTTCGCTGCCAGGCCACCGGGCGTCCCGTGCCAACCGTCATGTGGATCAAATCTGCCAGAGCCAGCAAGAATAACCAAGGTGTCCCATCTCAGTCGCAAATCAGCGATCGCTCTCTCTCTCTTTTCAAAATGTAAAACCTATTCTTGTCATGCTGATCAATCTTAAAACAAGGGTGTGTAAAGCCTACCTTTAGCTGCTTGTTTCTAAGATTTTATCCTTTAGGTCAGTGGTCCCCAACCTTTTGTGCACCACGGGCCGGTTGATTGTCTGACAGTATTTTCACGGCCTAGTCTAAAGGTGTGTAGCCGATAAAAACAAAATAAAATGATAAGATCGGCTTTAAAAACTCTATAATAATAATAATGAATGTAAATCCACTGTGTAATCATGTGCTGCTTTATTAGCGGCGTCTTTTACTGTGGGGTGCTTGGTCTCCAAATGGCGAATCAGTTTTGAAGGCTTCTTCGCCTCATTAGACAGCCGGTCACTGCATATTAAGCACGGCGGGATTGGTGCATGGGAATCGCCCGTGGCGATAAATACAAATTTTAAAGAGGATTCTTGATACTATCTGTTAAAGGCAGCTTTCCATTTTTTAGCAGGTGCAGGCTCCTCTTCTGTCCCTTCATTAGACCGTTTCCCCTTCGTAAAGAAACTTTCTAAAGAAGTTTGTTTTTTGCTCATTTTGCTAGCTTGGGGTTCAATTTAGCAGGAAGTTTCACGTGACTTATAGTGTCGAGGACTTGACATGCGTCAAGCGGGACGGACGTAACAGAGAGAATCCACTTTTGAAAATAAAACATCATTAAGACTCAGATAGTAAATCAAACAGAAATAATGGAAATGATTTTTTCTTTGTGTGCGGCTCAGTACCAAATAACCCACAGCCCAGTAACGGTCCGCAGCCCAGGGATTGGGGATCACTGCTTTAGGTTATGGCTAAAGCTTTCCTGTAGCATTAAAACTCTGCATAAGGGACTTTGGCTCACTCCTCCAAACAGGTCATAAATATTTATTTGTATCGTTCTAATTCAGAACAATAGAAGATTGGAGGATGGTGAGGGGAAGACACTGAGAGAGCACCCGAGTCTCTCTCTTTCTCTGGGTCAAGGGAATGTTAATGCAATGACGCTCTCTGCATTTGGATGGTGTAAACTTCGGACTGAAAATTTGGATCGTTGTGTAGAGGCAACTTGTAACTTCCTGTTGTGATGTAACTTCCTGTTCTACCTCAGAGAGTAAGATTCTAAAATATTTTTTAGTGCACCCTCATGAGGCTCTGGACGGATTGGCAGATTTCGCACTATATCTTATTCAGATCGGCACTATATCTTATTCAGATCGGCACTATATCTTATTCAGATTGGCACTATATCTTATTCAGATCGGCACTATATCTTATTCAGATCGGCACTATAACTTATTCAGATCGGCACTATATCTTATTCAGATCGGCACTATAACTTATTCAGATCGGCACTATATCTTATTCAGATCGGCACTACATCTTATTTAGATTGGCACTACATCTTATTCAGATCGGCACTATATCTTATTCAGATCGGCACTATATCTTATTCAGATCGGCACTATATCTTATTCAGATTGGCACTATATCTTATTCAGATCGGCACTATATCTTATTCAGATCGGCACTATAACTTATTCAGATCGGCACTATATCTTATTCAGATCGGCACTATAACTTATTCAGATCGGCACTATATCTTATTCAGATCGGCACTACATCTTATTTAGATTGGCACTACATCTTATTCAGATCGGCACTATATCTTATTCAGATCGGCACTATATCTTATTCAGATCGGCACTATATCTTATTCAGATTGGCACTATATCTTATTCAGATTGGCACTATATCTTATTCAGATTGGCACTACATCTTATTCAGATTGGCACTATATCTTATTCAGATTGGCACTACATCTTATTCAGATTGGCACTATATCTTATTCAGATCGGCACTATATCTTATTCAGATCGGCACTATATCTTATTCAGATCGGCACTATATCTTATTCAGATTGGCACTACATCTTATTCAGATTGGCACTATATCTTATTCAGATCCGCACTATATCTTATTCAGATTGGCACTATATCTTCGCTATTTACATGAAAAAGCTGTTTAGAGATACATTTTTAGAAATACAGTGAACCCTCGCTACTTCGCGGCCCGAATATCGCGGACTTCACAGATTTTTTCCATTACGTATGTATAATATAAGAGAAAATATATAGCAGATTTTCAGGAAATTTCAAAAATAGTTGCGATATATGATTGCTTATCATTTGTGTCTGTGTACTGTATGTTATCTGTACATTACTGTAAAGGGTGGTTTGTTAACAGTTCTGTGTAAAGGGAGGGTTTTAAAACTATGAATACCTGTTAAATAAATACTGTAAATATGGTGTCCCTACTTCGCGGATTTTCAGCCATCGCGGCCAGTTCTGGAACCTATCTACCGAGATAAACGAGGGTTCACTGTAAACAATAGTCAAATCTAATTGCAGGATGAATCACTTATGGATTAAATGGTTATGCTGAAGTCAGGGCTGTTTTTAATGTTGTTCCTTTTGATACCAGGTTGCTGCCAGCAGACACAGATCAACATAGAGACCGAGAGATTACCCAGAAAAATAGCTGGCTGTGAGTTAAAATTCATGTTGTCACAATTTAAGTTATGCTAAAAAAAATCGTTTTATTTGAGGCCATGTGCACACGACATACATAGCCTGTAAAAAAATATGGATGACGTGACACTAACTTTGTGCCTACTGCCATTGGGCTAATATGGGACAATTTTCTAGCTTTTTTTTGCAATTTTAAACAAGAATTTGAGAGCGAGTTCTATGAATTTGATCGTTGGCGGAGTAAATGATCTTTCTCAAAAGATCTGTCAGCTCCGTTATGTGTAGCTGTCAGTCACAGCTGGTCCCTAGTTTTTCTAGGGGAAAATTGAACCATTGAACTTTGTTCCCTGTATAGATAATGTTCAAAAATCATAAGAACCATTTATGTAAATACTGTAATTTCTGAGGAAACTCTTTTTAAAGTTTGGCTTTTCCCATAGACTTGTATTGGCTGGAAATCATTCTGCAGCCAACAATGTGAGGGCGATCGGATAAACTTGTCGCACAAACTAAGGACTTTTTTACACACATGCTCATAAAAAACTTGCAAAAATGTCCGCAATCAGACTTGGTCTTAGTAAACAAAGAAGATGCTGAACAGTGACACCCAGCAGAGGGCAGGACGACAATGTCAAACCCAGTTTGTGGTGTCCAGTGTTCAAAACGATGCACAAAATGTTGACAAACTGCAGAAAAATCCTTGATTTCAAAATAACGAGGTACAGGGCCGTCAAGATATACATACAGTGGCCACTTTATTAGGTACAGCATACTAGAACTGGGTTAGACCCCCTTTTGTCTTTAGAACCATTTAAATCCTTCATTGCATAGATTCAATAAGGAACTGGAAACATTCCTCAGTTGCTGTAGATTTGCCGGTTGCACATCCATGATGGGAATCTCCCATTCCACCACTGTGGAGGTTATTTGAGTACAGTGAACTCATTGTCATGTTCAAGAAGCCAGTCTGAGATGATTCAAGGTTTTTGGAGTGTCAGAAGATGGGGACACTGTGTTCATAAAGGGATGGACATATAGTCGATGCGCAATTGGTGCTAATTCACTCAATGTGTGCCAAGAAAATGTCCCCCACACCATTATACCACCACCATCAGTCTTAACCATGGATACAAGGTAGAATAGAGCCATACTTTCAAGTTTTTAACGTCAAATCCCAAACCTAGCATCCATATGTTGCAGCAGAAATCGAGACTTTCACCAATTTTGGTGAATCTGTGTGAATTGTAGCCTCAGTTTTATGTTCTCAGCTGCAGGCGGGGCACCTGGTGTGGTCTTCTGCTGCTGTAGTCCATCCGCCCCAAGATCAGGAGTTTTAAAAGTCACTTAAATCCACTTTGTGATGCTCAATTTGAAGTTCAGCAGATCGTCTTCACCATGTCTACATGCTTAAATGTTGGATAGGTGTACCTAATAAAGTGGCCTGTTGTAATGATACTCTGTCAGATGTTTTTTTTATGTGATACTTGCTTTCTTCTCTTGTCCTCAGATGTTCAAGCATTTCCTCAAATGGGAATCCGCTGGTCTGTGGTCAGTCTTAATGGGGTCTCCTATAGAGATTCAGGGGAGTACCGTTGCAGAGCACAAAACATAGCGGGCATTTCAGAGGCTGTGGTCTCTCTGAAGGTGACCGGACTCATGTCGGAGTTCGTAGACTCCAAAAACGATTCGTGGAGGAAAACCAAGCCCGAGTTTTTGTTGTTACATCAAAACATGACAACTCTGTCCTCCAGTCCTCCAGAACGAGTTGCGAAGGCCATGGAAACCAGCGAAGACCAGACGAAAACAGACAGAGCGTTTGTGCAAAACCGGTCAAGAACTAAAAAGATCCCTCCGTAGAAGATCAAGCTCATGTTTCCACATCAGTTTCATGTTTTATACCCGGTCACATGTATAGCTCTGTACATCTGGGGGCCCTGAGTAGTAAACTTTGTGGGGCTACCTTACAATGAGTTAATTAAGTATCATCTTCACAATGTATACAATCTAATGTATACCCCGAAAAGGAATAAGCGGCAGAAAAATTAATAAAAGAATGTCTCCTAAGATGTCCACAACCACCGCCACCACCAAAATATTTAAGAATGGCACCGGTGTACAGAAGATAGTGTTAAGAAATTCAAATAATCCCGGTTGAATGCCATTATTTACCTATTTTTATTATTATTAATGGTTTAACTCCTATTTTTCATATTTTAAACCTTCACATTATGGATGTAGCGAACCTAATATTTAATTACCTATTTTCAATAAAGACCTAGGTTAGATCTCTAACCTCAACATGACTTTACCACCTTACCTTGAGTTTATCTCTTCTCATTATCATTATTTTTTCTTTTTTTTCTGCACATGAAGGGAAGATTCGTGTCATTTTCGGGGTTCTAATTGACAAAACAAATAAAAATCCAGGGAGGGGTTGGTGGCGGGAGTGATCTGGCGAGGTAAAGACCATTTATATTATTATTATTATCATTATTATTATTATTGACAGCAGCGCGCTTTGCAACGAAATGACTCAACCATTGGTTCGTGGGGGCCCCCTAGCGGTAGCCGCTTAGTTCGCTTATAGGGAGGGCCGGCTCTGGTGACATCTCTGGAGTTTCTGTAATTCTCTATAGACATTAACAGGATTTAGTGTGCACACTATTGACCAGCTTCAGGTTGTATTAAGGCTCTTTGATGTTAATTAATGTCACCTTTTAAAATAAAAGTTATCAAAACATGTTTTGTTTGTGCAATGTTTCGACTAATGTCTTAACCTTCAAATGCTAGGAACCCCACTTTTGGATTTTAAGAATAATTTAGCAGAATTTGAAAAAGCATCACGAGCAAGTCATCACTGAAAATAAAACATGCATTTTCTCTAACATTGCATAATTTTTCTACTTGAAATTCACAATAATTAACCTGTGATCCCAAATAACAAAATTTGTCCTAAGAAAAATGTTTAAAATGTAAAAAGAAAGCTTTCCTTGCTCATAAACAATATTGAAATACTTGGATAGTTTCATGTGCAAGAGTATGGAGAGTATGCGGACTCTTTGAAGCAGCTATTGTGCAAAGATTCACTCCTGGAAGAATCTATTTCACTTTGAGTGACACTCTGAAGTCTTAAAAGACTGCTTTTTATCGTGCTTATATTTTATTTTTATCATACCATTTTTATCATTTAAGATTTGCATGTTTGATAATCGTGAAGTAATTTAAAGAACCCAATTGTTTCTGTATGTATTCCCTTAAAATCTGAGCTTCTCCATATGTACTACTCAATGATGGCCACAGGATGGCGGCTTTGAGCTAAAAACTTTTAAATGCATTTTAAACTATGTTTGATAATATGTATTGTTTTATCCTGTTTTTATGTTTTTACTAAAGTCAAATATCTAAATCTTAATATGCAACACTACAGCCACTAGAAGCCCCGTATTTTGGAATTGAAGGTTAATTTTAGCCACTGTAAGGGGTTTGAAGGATATTTTTTTTCGGTTAAATTTTTAGAAAGTGTAGCAACCTAACACACCCTTATATTTAACATCTGTACATGTAACCTTAAATATCAAATAATAAAGTTGTTGTTTTGACTAAATGTTGTCTTTTTGACTAAAGTCTAATGTCTAAACCCTAAAATGACACTCCACTCAAGGGTCAGAGCCACTAGGAACCTCACTGTAAGGGGTCTGAGGGAATCTAGGGTTGAATTGATGTATGGCAAATTAAAATACTTGGTTCTATGGAAGCTCTTAAACGGTTAAGAGCTTTCATACACCTCCCTTTTGTCAGGTCTGCGTTTTACCTGTTTCTCTGTTGCCCCTAATCACCCATTTAATCAATTTCCTCCTCACTCTGTTATTGTCCTGTTCTCATCTGTACTACATATTTGTATGCATTCGTTCCTTAAGTTTGCAGTCAGTCCTATGGTTCATGTCTCCTGACTCTCCATGATTGCTCCCTGCTTTACTTGGATTCTCTAGCTCTACTTTCTGTTACTCTTTAGGGTTCACCATCTTCTCCTGTCAACTGCTCACCTCTTCTCCTTTCACCAGCTCTGAAGATATTGTGGGTTCTGCTGCTTCCTGGCTCTTCTCCTTTCAAATATTCTACATATTGGATTAAAGTCTTGGATTAAAGGTATAACTTAACACTGTCGTTTGAAGGACAAAGACCATTTAAGTAGAAAAATCAAACCTGAAACGTAATGCCACCTGTCAGTTTGCAGGAGAGCACAAATAATGTCTGAAAGTTGTTTATTAGGTACATTAACTAGTTTTTATAAAAAAAAGTTTACTAGTTTACTAGTTATTGAAAAAAAATGCAACTGCTTTAATAACTGTCCACTTGAAGGCATCCATTTGCTATATCCGCTCTACAGTAAACACAAGTATTAAACAAACCAGCAGAAGCAAGGCAAATTAAGTAGTAGTATAGCTTTTAAAATGCCCTCAATTCTTTACTAAAACGTTTAAAAACTACTGTAAAATACTTCTTAATTACAGCCATCCTGCATCATTTGTTGTTGATAACTAATTCTGTCAGCCTATTTTACCCTTGTAAGCTAGTTGAGAGTTTTAGAAACAAGTATTTGAGTTAACACATTACATAAAACCCTGATTTAATTTCCCCCAGGCGAAGCATTTTGTTCCAGACCAGCAGAGGGCAGTACAGGATCACTGATGAGTGCTTTTTTATTGCTGAAATAAGAAAACTGCATGTTCTAAGGAGTACAAACAACACACACCATTGCATCCCAATTTACAGAAAGCCTAAAGTGTAAAATAACAAAGAGGAAACAAGAAAGCAAAGGCTACTTTAAATATATAGCCTTCGTATTACAAGTAATATATTAATAATAATAATAATAATAATAATAATAATAATAATAATATAACATTATTTCATGCGTATACCACTATGAAACAGGGGCTAGCTTTAAGTGTATTTGGCTTTATGGATATAAAATTTGCCAAGAAACAGTAAAAGATTAATACAAGAGATATAGTGTTAGATAATGCTTTATAAACCAAATGGAATCCAAAAATAATATTTTTGGAACTTATGCTAAAACCAAACAGTATATTTTGAGCAATCAAGGCATTTCCATTTGCCCAGGAAGCACTGACCAGCAGACTTTCCCAAAAGAAGGGAAAAATACAGGATTCACAGAAAAGGAAGTTTATTTAATTATATTTGTTAAGAAGAATTGTTTATATTAATAGTTAATATTCAAAAATAGTATTCCAATAAGAGATTAGGGAAGCAGTAGATCTGCTTCAAGAAAAGAAATCTAGTATTGCTATTCGAGAGAATTACACGGAACGAAATTTATAAGGAAATAGCTTTAAAACCGGGATGCATCGGTATCGGCCGATACTAGTCTCTGTCAGTATCAACAGAATGTCAGGCTCAGATGTGTGGAAGTTATTCAGAATTAATGATAACCCAATAGATGGCAGGCCTGTTCACATATCAATGAGGTGTACAAAAAGCAGTACTTATATAATACGATTAATCATATAAAATATCTGAAGCTAAAATGCATAAATGAGCACAGCAGTAACGTTAGCTTTCAGCAATGGCGAGAGAGCCAAACAAATAACAGAGTTGCTAACAAACTTAATTGTCTTTGACGATCAACCACTTTCAGATAATGTGGGATACGTTACCTTCTTAAGCTTTTCGAAGCTAAGTACGTGATTCCAAGTCGCTGTCATGTCACTGATGGGGTTTTATACTACACATGCCGTCTTAAAATTAGTCTCACTGTTTCATTGCTTGGAAACACATCCCAAAAACATGGGATCGGAATCGGTTTCGGCGAGTGCCAGAAAAACAATATCTGTACTTGTTCTCATTTAAAAAAAAAAAAAAAAAAAAATATATATATATATATATATATATATATATATATATATATATATATATATATATATATATATATATATATATATATATATATATATATAGTATCGGTGCATTCCTACTTTAATAACCATAAAAAAAATTATTTTCCATAAACAGCGAAAGCAGATCTTGAACTAAAGTAATCAAAGAGATCGCCAAAGAATTAAACACCGCATAGTTCAATAAACTCTTGTGTAAAATGTTGCAGTCGTTCCAAATAAAAAAAAGTAGTTATGATTGTAAATAATTTAGGGAAACTGGGAAGGTTAATAGGAAGAAAGTGAATATCGCCTAATTTAGTCAAATCATAACGTGTGATGGCGTTCCACATAGACGACTGATTGTGGAGGAAACAGTTAATCCAGTTCACGAGAGTACATTCGAAGAAATTGGCCATGGTTACCCAAGCAGACATGGAGGAGATAAAGGTACCAGGCGAGCTGTCCCATGAAGGGCTCCGAGTGCAGGGGTGCGGCAGGAGCCCGGAGACCCCCCTTTGAATTTGTAGAGGGGCGAAGGGAGGAGGGTTGCCAAAAAAGAGCCTGGGGGATGCGTAGATCCTGGGGCTTTTATACAACGGATAATTAGGTAATTATGGGAATCACCCTGCATGTCTAATTATCTTTCCTGAAACTTATCTAACGATGCCACTTAATTGTCAGAGGATGATACTTATTTAAAACAACAGATAGTTTTTCCGAAGGAGTTTGAACAACACTCAGTCATCTTGCAGGTGGGTTTGTCAAAAACGTTTTACAAAGACTTTTTTCGGAGATGGACAAATAATTGAAAGAGAGCTTGTGGAAACAAACCAAGTCTAGTTTTAAACTAAATTCTATTTTATACATTACATTGTTGAAAATAGTACGTATAATTTAGAGCCACTGAAGAAAGAGGGGAGAAAATGTACAACAAATATCCCATGTTTTCCTGCAGGTTTTAGATCAAACAAAGCAGCCGCTTCAAACATGGCAAGCAAGCCTGCTGTGTAAAAGCTGGCATACTGTTATTCGTCTTTCGTTTGGGGTACAAAGATTCTACAAATATCTCCACTTAGACCACTCAAGCTACAGCCAACACATTTGACATCAATACTGGTCTGACAAGAATATCTTTTTAGACCGGTACCATTAAAGGAATTATTAAGAAAGTTGGGAAATTTTCCATTGACTTAACATGGAGTCAAATGTTCTTGAGAAAAAGTGAGAGAGAACATCAAAGAAACTTCAAACTGACCACAACTGTGGAGGAATGTGCGAGAGGATACCAACCACTGTACAAAAGTATTTTGTTAGGGGCAACCTTCCCAAGATGGTAAAAGGGGTTAAAACGAACTCAGATGCACACACACTCTCGTTTAATAAAGAAACAATGGTAGGGTAAAACCTCACATAAAATATACTTTAACCAAACTAGAACTAACAAACCAAACAAGAAGAACTTTAACACAAAAGACAATCAATGATTGCTAACCAGCCGGCTGCTGGAGAACAAATACAAAATATAACTTCAAAACAATGGCAAACATGAAGCTCAAGCTTATCAGACACATGTATCTCTCAAAATAATGACCCCGCACAGGGAAGAGGGAGCAAGAGCCTCAAGAAGGCAGTGGGCAAACGAGGGGAACAAAGAACCAGACTTGGGGAGCAGATGGGGCACATGAGGGCTAATTAACAAAAACACAGAATGAAGACACACACACACACACACACACACACACACCCACACACACGCACACACACGCACACACGCACACACACACACACACACGTATGATGCTAGTTACGATGTTATGTATTTAAAACATACATTTCTATAGTTTTAAAAAGAATAACATACAGAGAAAAGTGTATTTCAGATGCTATTATTATTATTATTATTACTCAGTAGATACAAAACATATTCCAACGCTGCACTTGTTCCACATATTATTATGCTATAGCCTTATTTATGGATATAATAATTATTTCAAGATGAGATACTTTTATAAAGAAAGAAATCACCTTTACAGCTGTTGCTCAGTACTTTGTAGACGGAGCTTTGGCTGTAATTACAGCCACGAGTTGTTTTACATATCACTAAACAAGCTTGGGGTCTATTTTTGGAACGCTTTGTTACATTCGTATTTGCAGTAGCTCTCAAGCTCCAGCAGGTGTTTCATGTTTTTACTTGATGTTTTTATATTCTGGCTGTGTGCTTGGGGTGATTGTAGTGCTGAAAAAAAAACCCTGTATGAGGTTAAGAGTCTGGTTTTCATCCAGGTTGTCTCTGTGTTCCACTGGTGGCCAGCCACTAGAGGGAGCTAGGCTGCCATCTCATCACTTTTCTATCCCTGGCCTAGATGTGAATTAAAATTCTTTGAAATTAGACATTGGGAAATAAGCTTATTGGTCAGTTCTCAGTGAATCATACAGAAAATTGCCATTTTTATTGTCACTGGAGACCAGGAACAAGTTCCCCACCAAAACCCAACCGAATAATGGATTGATTTGATATTTTTTGGACTTGATATTCTTGTTGGACTTGAATAAACATCTTAAAATTGTCTGATTTCATCATCAAAAGGGTAATTCTATATTTAAAACATAGACTGTAAATAACATGGACAAAGTGTCAGAGACGTCACCCATTGTTTCTGGCAAAATCAAATGAGCAGTGATGGACAAAGTACACAGAGCATGTACTTGAGTAAAAGCTGAGATGCCTAGTGTAAAATATTCCTCCAGTAAAAGTGGAAGTGCTCCCTTTAAACGTCGACTTGAGTAAAAGTATAAAAGTACTTGACCTCAAAGGTACTTAAGTATCAAAAGTCACAAGTAAAAGTAATTTGGTGTAATGTAGTTCCAATGTCTAGTCATGTCCTTTATACACTCAATCAAGTCATACAGGGAAAAAAACCCACTCTGAAAATACAATGTGTTCTATTAACTATTATCTGTTCTGATATCTTTTGAAATTATCAGGAGCACATCCTACTAAATGGAAACCACGTGATTAGGAATAAAAAGGGTGGGGGGAACCACATAAGACATGTATTTCTTTAACTGTTTATTGTTTGAAGTAATGTAGAAATCTTTGCAAAATAATAATTAGCCAAAACGGATTCACTCAAGATTACGTCTTTTACCCAATTTACAAAACACGACTCGTTACAGCACAGCTGTATGAACTCCTTAAACACCTTTTATAGTGTTTGCATAAATCACACAAAAACAGAAACTAACACACCACTAGATTTCCCAGTAGACTTAGGGAGTTATTTAAAAAAATTCGCTTAAATCTGGCCATGGGCGCTCAATTTCAACGTTCAACAGGGGTGTGAGGGGGATGTAGAACCACACACACAAAAAAGAAAAGAGTAAAAGTTTTTTCTGACAGTAAAAAAAATAAAAAAAAATAAAAATTAGCTCACGTGATTAGACATGTGAGGAAACGGTTTTCTCCTGGAAGTTTTTCTTTTTCTCCACTGGAAAAGGCTACAGCTAAGTAATGGGTTTACGATGATCGATCGAGATACATTTTAGCACTGTCAAAGCTATGTATATTTATGTAAATGTGATTTTGCTTCGATCAACATGCAAAACATCTTGTGATATGACTCAGTATTTTGTGTAGAAACTGTAGGAAAAATTACATCCATTTTTAACCGAAGCTCATGTATTGCTTAGCTACAACAGGGGCACAAATGCACCTCCACAGGATTTTCTGAAGACCAATAATTTCATGGGAAATAACACATAATTACATGTTTTCTGCAGCAATCATCATTTGACTCCAGCAAAGCGTGTCCTGTGTAGACTTTGACATTGTGCACACCTGTGTGAGCCGTGTGCTGCTAGTGTGAGTAATTTGAGGTTGTCTATGTTAAAACCCTGAAAGCCCTCTATCAAACGCTAGCACAGGTTGATGTGTTGTTTAATAGCATGAGTCCTCTCTCTGTTAAGTTCCTGTATGTATGTGTGGCAAGCTTCTCTGAGTGAGCTCCCTGTACGTCCTTATATGTCAGTAAATGTCAATAAATGTCATGAGAAATAAGCTTGAAATGCTTTCCTCCTGACTATTGTTCATATCAACAGATACAATTAATAACTAGATGGCTTGTTTGCACGGATACTTTGATGTTGGGTGTTATTAGTGCCGTTTAAAAACTATTTCTTAATTGTTGCCAATATTACAACAAATAACATAAAGCATCAACAAAAGATTTACCAATGTGGTAGACCAAGAAAAATGTCAGATAAGCAGAGGTGCAAGATCATGAGAACAATGGGGAAAATCATGGGGAAGATCATGCCGTGGGGAAATATGGCCAATCGCATGAAACGCATGGATCGCATGGATTCCTTGTGGATTCGCAAGTGTCCCTGGAGGTCACAGGAAGGAGTCTAAACAATCCCCTTGAGTGCCTGATAAGGAGCGTCTTTTCTCACCTCCGCCTGCTTCTCTCCACAGCTGTAATCTGTACAGCTTATGAGTATGGCGCCAAAATGGCTACAGGAAAATGTTGACTGCAGCGGCTCCACCACTTCCACCCCATCCTGCAATGTTCTTTATGTTTTGTCTATATGTGCTTGATGCAATGGCTTTTTTAAACATGCTCCACACTGTCCTTGAAGGACAGTGCGGAAAAGGCTCTTTTTGAGCTACCGTACCTAATGTATATCCATTTCTCTGTCCCTTTTTTACAAGATGGTGCCGCAAATGGCTGCCTCATCTGTCACCAAAGCAAATTCCTTGAATGAGCAAACCTACTTGGCAATAAAGCTCCCCTCAATATCAGCAGATTCTGGAGAATGATGTCCAGGGATCAGTGACAAAGTAGAAGTTGAGGTGGGGCTAGATCTTTTAATAAGACAACAACCCTAAAGATGGCTCTACGGCTGAGGCGTTCATGCAGAGGAACAAGAACAACATTCTTGAAAGAACATCTCAGTCCACAGACCCGAATATTATTGAACATTTGTGCTGTGATTTAAAAAAGGCTTTCCCGGCTTGGAATCCACCAAACCTCACTGAACTGGAGAGGGATAGAAAGCATTTAGAAGCTGTTCATTTCACACAATTATATTCGGTTGTGAATAAAAGTAAGAACGTGGTAGGCACAGAACATGTCACAGTCCTCATCCTTTCTGGTTGATGTTTGGCCTTTTTTTTTTAAATTTTGCCAGTGCCCCGTATCTGAAGGTACCTGGAGATGGTGTCTACAACCCAGAGAAGTTACTTAGAGAGTGCCGCTCCTTCGGAAAGGCATGCGGTTTGCTGCTGCTTTCAACAAAGTGTTAATACCAGAATTTTTTGGGACAACAAACCACCAGGTTGGACATGTATCTGCTCCTTTGTGTGAACTACAGCAGGTCATGAAAGTGTCAAAAATAGGCTCCATGTAAGCGATGGGAAGGCCTTGCATCCACAAGTGGAACAGCCATACGCCACGCAGCCAGTTAGATATGTCAGTGAATATCAGGATTGGCATATCCCCCATTGGCACCCTTCGCTCTTCATGGATGAGAGCAAGATCACACTGAAAGCATGTGTGACAGATATGGCAGAGTCTGTAGACCGGTTCCAGGTTGAGATGTTTAGAATGTTTGTAGACCGAATGCTGGTGCAAGGGGTTCTGGTTTCATTCTGAAGCATCGAAGATCTTGTAGTCATGGGCTGCCAGTCTCCCAAACCTGAATCCAAATAAGGATATTTCCGTCCACCAATGTCCAGGAGTTAATCTGGGAGGAGATCCTTCAGGGGAACATTGCATGCCCTGACATTATATACAAGTGAAGGACATTTATATACGGCTAACATTCATTCTGAATCGTCTTGAGGTGATCCATCAGAATCGAAATCAGCCGGTCTTTTATTTTATTTTAATTCTGAAATTCCTGATTTCCATGGATCACTCTTATGCAATATTCAGTTATTGAAGAAACAAGAGATGTGTTCTTTAGTCATTGTCTATCACCCATTCATTCATCCACCCACCCACCCACCCACCAGGGTTTAAAAAGCAGTGTACTTTAAAGAATATTTAATTCCATTGAGAAGCACTCATACAGGTGTCTCTGCATCCCACTCCACAGCCACATCTGGAGCCTATCATTCACGTACATGCCCACCACAAGGCACGGAGGAGAAGATGCTGACATGTGTTTTCCACGTGGACTGATCTGATGTGTGAGCGGTGCTCGCTCTAGGACCCGGTGTCCCCTCCCGCATCCTTTCGCATCTTCACCATCTCTGTGTCTGGATTTCAGTGAAGCCGCCTCAGTCCTCAGATGAAGAGGTCAGAATAAACGAGCAGGAGACGGGTGGGTCTTCTCTGGGCGAAGGGTTGCTGGGAAACACTCATTCCTTCCTCTCCATCTGCTCTCTCGGTCTCTGCGCGCTCGCTCCAGGGGTGATTCTGGACTTGTCTGAAGAAGACCATTTCTAGTAGGTTTTTGGCTTGTGTCAGTATTTTTTTTTGTTTGTTTAACTTAGTTTCTTAGACTGATAAATCAATTCCTAAACTTTGAGCGATCAAAACACAACCAATGTGCGCTTTTGTAGCGCGGTAAACTTAATTTAAATAACTGTTTGGTTTTTAGATTTTCCTCCTCGAAATCATAAAATGCTCTATGTTTTACGCGTGAAAGTTTAATGTTTATTTGAATTCTGTGAGGATTGTGGCTATAGTTTGGAGATATATCGCAGTATAGATTAAAACCAAAAGGTCATCCGAGAAAGATCGAAAAGATCAGTTTTATATCTAAATGTATATCGTTTTTCAGCTGGAACTGGGTGTGAAACATCAACATTATGACTCGCCGATGGAGGCATTCGGATGGATTTGTGATCCACCTGTTTCTGCTGGTTTTGTGGCGCGAATGGTAAGTAACCTTCCATAACATCATGTTTTTTTTTGATGGAGTATTGTACTCAAAGAACACCATTCCTCTAGTATATAAATAAAAAAACGAATTAAATAAATCGTGGTCTAAAATTTCTACAAATAAACAAATTGGATGTAATAGGACAAAAGGATGCGGAAACTATAAGTCATAATAAATTGTATAATAATGAGATAAGTCATAACTATGAGAAACTGTCATATTTATGAGATACAAATTTGTCATTATTAGCTGTGGAATAATAATTATGTGGTACGCAAATGAGTATTTCACGATATCATAGATTCAAGATTTATGGGGAAAAAACACTCAGAAATGAGATACTGAGTCATAATTATGGGATACTGATTAATGAAATACTAATGGGTCAATATAAGCTATGGAAATAATAATGATAAGATATGCATATCAGTTTTTCGAGATATTATGTCTTTCGAGATATTATACGCATGTCACAACAATGAGATTTTAAGTCATAATTATGAGATACTGTCAAATGAATGATATACTGTCATTATGAGATATGTAAATAATGATTATGAGATACATGGCATAATTATGAGGTACATGTCTTATTAATGAATACTAAGTCATAATTAAGGGATAATAAGTTGATGAGATAGTAATTTGTCATGATGAGATAAAATATGCAATATACAAAAAAGTTATGAGATGCTGATATAACAATGAGATATGTGATAATAATGAGGTAATGAGGAAATAATTACTAAATCATAATTATGAGGTACTCATATTAATTAATACAAATAACAATTATGAGATAAAAAATTATTCTGATACACTAAGTCATAGTTATGAGATTCACAAAAAATGAGATATACATTTTATAATAATGAGATATGCAAAAAAACATGACTGCCATAACTATGAGATACATCATAATAATTAATGAGATATTAATTAGTCATGGACATATTAATTATGAGATACGGTCATAATAATTAAATACAAAGTCATAATTCTGAGACATGCAAATAATTATTTGAAGATTCGGATGTCGTAATAATGAGACACTAAGAAAAAATGACTTCCATGTGCAGTATATACACATATTAAATCAGATAAATTAGTTGTTTTTGTGATACCTATATTATTATCTCAGAGCCATGGCTTCTTCTGTGACTCTTTGAAAGATTCTATCAAACTTTATTTTACTCGGGTGAATCCAACAAGCTTCCACTTCAGCCGCTGAAAAACTAAGTAAAGGAACAAGTGTCATAATTGGAAACACAACCCATTTTTAATAATCAAAATCCTCTTTGTTTTAATTTATGATTGAAAATCTTATCTTCCTTCCCAGATTCCGATCAGCATCTATGGTCCGTGTTGTTTTTAAGTGTAAAGATTAACATTAAACTCGACATTCCCTCCCAACAACTCACTGAGGATCAGAATCAGAATCAGAATCAGAAGCAGCTTTATTGCCATGTGTGTGTGTGTGTGCGTGTGTGTGTGTGTGTGTGTGCACACACAAGGAATTCCTTTTGGTACAAAGGAGCCGTCAGTGCAAACAACAAAGTACAATACAAAACACAAACATACAATAAAGTGCAACACAACAGTCGAGTCTATAAAGTGTGTTAAGAGCTACGAGTTCAGCAGACGGATAGCTTGAGGAAAGAAGCTCTGTTTGTGCCGTACAGTCCTGGTGTTGGTGGCTCTGAAGCGGCGGCCAGAGGGCAAGAGCTCAAAAAGGTGGTGTCCGGGGTGAGTGGGGTCCAGAGTGATTTTGTTAGCCCTCTTTCTCACTTTGGAGGTGTACAGGTCTTGGAGGGAGGGCAGGGGAGAACCGATGATCTTCTCAGCCGTGTGAATAGTCCTTTGAAGTCTAATGCCTGATGCTGTGGATAACCTCCACATGAAGGGACGGGTCGGATCAACAGTATCCTGATATCTTGTACTTTAAAGAGCATCTTATTTTCTACGGTTGAATCTTCTGCTATTATCTAAAGAGCCCAATTATTGTAAATAACCCTTCATCTGCAGCCAGGCTGCATTTACTCTACTTCTAGAGCTTTATACACTTATGCACATCTCAAACTCCTACTTCCAACCCTTCTTCTTGATCTCTTAAAAGCAGGAGTGCCTAGTTACTGGATTTTCTCAGAGATATCATTCACCTGTGCCTGCCTCTTAAAACGTCAAGAAAAAAAATAAACCCGCAAACAACAAAATTGGGTAAAAAAAAATAAAAAATCTCAGGTCTCACTCGGTTTCTGTGTGATGGTGAGTGGTATTTCTGCAGTATTTATCCTTCAAACTTTGAGGGTGCATGTGAGACTTTTTCTTTTAGAGAGAACTTAAAAAGCAATATTAAATACTTCTAAAATCACCCAAACAAAGCACTTTTTTATACTTTTTTTTATTCTCGACCAATCAAGAGTGTGACTCTCCTTTCCATTCAGCCATTCCTCTGTGGATTTGCTCCAGCTCTCTAATGGTAGTATGTTTCTATTAAATAATGTATTGAGGAGTCAGAGAATTTATGACCAGATGTAAAGCTTCACGCTTCACTGTCAAGAGGAGCTTTTCTCCCGGAACTCCTTGCTGGCTTTTCTAAAAACATTGTCTCTTTGGCATTCTGGTCTTAAAGGATTCTGTGTTGCAGTCCTCTCATAAAAGTCATGTCTGCTCAATTATCATCTGCTTGCAGGTGCATTAACTCAACTTTTTGAGTTCTTATCATTTAGTAACATTCTGATTGTTAACAACTCTGCTGATCACATTTGCATTTATATTTTTAAACGGCAACCATAAAGGATAGAGCAATAATTATTACTGAAAATGAATGAGTGGGTGTGCAGAAAAATAGTAAAAAAAAAAAACAGCTGTAATCCAGATATGAATATTCACCCAATAGCCTTTCTCAAAATTCGCATGGAACTGAAGGTACTTATATAATTTTTTTTTCAAATTTTTAACACATCTACTATACTAAAGTATGACATCAGATTCTAAATAAGAATCTATATAAGAAAAAAAATTGCAAACCATATATTTTTTCATTATTTACCTAAAGAAAAGTCAGCACAATTAAAGTTTTTGTGAAATATATAATGTTTTCATACCTCGTCCAAGGCATTGAACTATTTCACACTTTTCAGCAGCAGAGACCCTTTTTTTCTACACCGTATTTTTTGAAAACGGTGATCTGCTAAATAATGTGGAATAAACTCAGCTTTAGTAGTTTGTCTTTTAATTGGGCTCACCTGGCAATTTTTCAGTGATCTGAGACACAATGCTATCAATAAGTTGAACTGAAAAACAAAATATTTAACCTTTGTGACCCATTTGTATAGTAATTTGCTACACAGTGTTTATTTTTTAATTTATATTATAACACCAAGAAATGATAAAGCACTGATTCTTGGCTGAGTTTTGGCTCTTCGGCAATGTACTGGTGCAACCTTCTCATTTTGTATTTTTTTCAGTTACTACTTTTATTTTTGTCAACAACATCAGACACAATAAAAGGCAAATTATTTTGTAATATGTATTTAGAGTTTTAAACCCATTATGTGGCATCATCAGTACACATATTTGCTTTTAAGTATTACTATTGTTCATTTTTGTTACTGCTGTATGTGTACAAAAATGAACATAATACAACATTTACTTAAAGTATGAAAAGAAAAAGTCTTTTTTTTTAATTTACCAGATATATTTTCGTATTAACTAAAAAGCACTGAACAAACGCAAACACTAATCTGACGGTGATGATTGGCCTCAATACAACATACAACTCCAAAATATATACCACTCAAGTCAAGGCTACTTCACTTAAAGTCAACTACTTTATTTAACTTGTTGGACCCCTCCAAAATATTACAATCCTGACGACATTGATAACATTTTCCTTGGAAAACAGGCCTAGGGTACAACCGGACGATATCAAATTACATTTTCAGCACCCCACGCCTAGATTGTCAATCAATCAATTATTCTTCCGTAAATCAGACTTTAAACTGTATATTGGACATGAACAAATAATAAATATTTGTGAGCATTGTAGTAAACAGTAAAAAGGATATTATTGACAGTTCTCAGATGTCGTCTCCTAAAAAATGGGTCAGATTCTTCTGTAAACCTCAAACTAATGTGAACTTCCTAAAACAAATAGAGTCAAAGTTGCGTGTAATGACTGAAAATGGGGAGAGAGAGGGGAGGAAGGCACTCCTCCTCTTCAGGGTTCAAAGAAATACAGGGGGAATTACACATCGAGATAAATGAAACAACACAGGTCACAATGGTATTTATTGTGATCAACAATTATATTGAAGTTTTTTGTCAACACCATCTGACGTTGATGACAAAAACCTACTCTTTCCTGTGATCTGCATGAGTTGTTCGCATTAGCCAATTTGTTTCCCCTCTGTTGCTTTAGATCTTTTATTTCATAAACTAATCTAATATTTGTTTTACAAAACTTGCAGTGTCCAAAAATATGAACACATTTGAGAGAGAAGCAAACTTACAGGAGCTTGAGTGAGGTTGAAGCATCCAATGGAGCTGCAGGTTTGAAAATGGGGTCCTCAGGAATGCAGTTGTCCTTGCAGATGCCTGATTGTATTGCTTGTTATAAATGACCAATAGGTGCGATACAGTTTGAGCAACCACAAAGTAATCGTAAATATATTTCAAAAGTGTTTTTAAAACATATCACAACGTACTCAAAGATGTTATTCAATTTAAAAATTATTCATGAAAATGTTATTAGTTTTTCCACATTTCTTAGTGAGACCTGTTTATGCCACAATTTCAAAACTGGATGAAATATCATTTCACTATTGTAAATAGTTTACAATTTTGTTCATGGTAAGTTTTCTGCAAGTATTGCGAAATATGCATTTTCTGTTTTGTCAAAACATTTTACTGCAGCTGGAATTTTTTTTTTACAAAATTAAAAAAAAATATATGTATTAAGAAAAGAACATGCTGAGATTAAACATGTAGGTACTTTTTTGCAGTATAAGTGTTAAAAGGGTAAAGGAGTAAAACTATGTTCTGCTGGAGTTGGTTCTATTGCAGGTCACCAAGCAGAATCACGTTTACAACTGACATGATTTCAGATGAAATGAGCGTTATAAATATGATAAACTGATATTAGCTTTATACAATAAACTATTGTTGCACGGCATGAGTTCAAAAAGCACACAACTTTCCTGCAGCTAATCAAACATGAGAGTGATCCTCATACAGTTTTGTAGGCATTATATAAAACAGGTTTGGGGAATATGCAAAGCCTCCAAAGGAAAAAGATCTGTGTCATTTTATGGGAAAGAGGTTTTGGTCCAGCTGCGATGCTTGCATTAGTGGCAGATGGCTGTCCTCTGATGACTTCTGGGCAAATTTTGTGTGAGTCAACAAACATATTTTAATAGGATTTTTGTAATACCAATTATGTTTTGTGCAGCTCTGAACTGGGGGTGTCCGGCTCCGATGCTTTCAAAAACAACATTACCCTCTTCACCCGGATTTTGGACCGGCTTCTGGATGGCTATGACAACCGATTGCGACCTGGCCTCGGAGGTAAAGGAAAATCTAATGGAGGTTATTTTACTCACATTAACTGATTGGCAAAAAGTGGACTGAGGAAAGTGAGGGATGGTGTGTAACACAGTGAGATTCCAGTGTCCGCTGGGTGGATTTTACCACTGTTTAACTCGTTTTAACAAGGTGTTGAGCTGTGATCACAGACTGACGGAGAGCCGCAGTCTTGGCTCCACTGAACAATCAACAGTTCCTTGTTCAATCTGCCAGTGTTAATATACGTTTCTGTGGCGATTGCCATTGTTTGTTCTCTCGAAGAGACTGTCAACAAAACAAGACACCGTGCTAAAAGTAAACCGACTGAACTCCTGCAGAGGTTACTGAGGAATGAGGATTTATACGTGAAAAGCTTGGCTCCAAATCCAGAAAAAAGGGGCACATTTGCGTGAATATTCATGTATGTTTCAAACTGTTGTGTATCAAAACGTGTTCAACGATTTAAAATATTTATCCAACAAACATTTTCACCACAACATGCTACACACCAATGAATTGTTTCAGCCCCAAAATTCTTTACATTGGTGTGGAATTGGTAATTTAACAAAAAAACAATTATTATTTATTGATCATGTTCAGTTTTGAAAGAAGGAGCAGTTTTAAATCTGTTTACTTTTAATTATCTGGAGATAATCAGTTTAAAATACATTTAAGCAGCTAATGTCATCTGTGCTCAAGGATATTGGTCTTACATTTTTGTTTAGGTAATAGTTCCTGTAAGCTAACAATTGTACCAGAAGTCAAAAAAATCTACTACAAATGAATAATTTTACCACAAATCTAAAATGCTACGGCAAAAAAAAAATAAATAAATAAATTCCACCGCAAATCATTAATGGTAATACAAATACAAAACACTACCACAAATCAAAAACCTACAGCAAATAAAAATTATACAGCAAATCAAAAACGAAACCACAAATTAATAATTCTACCACAAATCGAAAAAACTACCGGAAAAAAAAAAAAAAAATCCAACCGCAAATCAATAATGATACTACAAATCAAAAACTGTACCGCAAAACAAAAACACATCAAATGAATAACTCTACCGCAAATTAATAATTGTACCTCAAAAAAAATGCTACCGCTAATCAAAACGGCTACTCCAAATCAACAACACTACCGCAAATCAAAAATGCTACCACGGAGCCAAAAACGCTACCATAAATTAAAAATGTGTCTCTGTGAGATGGTTGCACTTCCGTCTTTCTTACATTTTCGATCACTTTTGCTACAGTATGTTGACTGATTTGTAAAGCTTTGCTGATCTTCTAGTAGCCCTTATCTTTTTCTGTAAAAAAATAAATAATTCCTTTCCAGGTTTTGTGACATTTCTCTTCCATGGGGAGCAGATCAATAATGCTACCGCAAATAAAAACACTACCCATCAGCAACTATGGTTTTCAGTAAACGTTTTAGCTGGGAAACATCAGATGCACAGGATGTTAGTAACTGCTCCTGTGCCTGGAATGACCCGGATAAAGCACCGCAGCCCAGAGTGTGGGAGCGGAGAGAGAGAACTTACTATTGCAAAGAACATGGACGTATTAGTTCATTACAATGTTGTGTGACTTTTTTTTCCAAAGACTATAATTCGGGTGTATTTATTTTTATTCATCTGTGTGCAAATTCTTAAATCTTGTTTGCGTGGGAGTCTTTTGTTGAGTAGTATCTCATTAAACATGTTGATTCTGAAAGGAAACTAAAGGTTTTCTGATGAATGTAGCCGGTTTTACTCATTTATTCTGTATAGTGTGTATCGGATCTAAATCAGATCTGAGCAAAAATCAAATTGAAGATGACAGTATGAACCAGGCCGTAGAGTGAATAGAGTCAGAAAGAACTGTTGCCATGGCACCACTAATGCAGAGCCAAAGTAACAAAGCATGCCTCTGAAAAGAACATTTTGTAATCTTTTGTTCACCACCATGCCACCACGGACTATAAATGAGCTTCTGTAGCAGAGAGGAAAACCTGAGCACATGTGTTCATCATGGAGAGCTGATTTCCAGAAAAGAAGCCAATTGCATGATCAATCCCCCCACTAGATGTCTGCAGCAATACTCCACCAGAACCAACATTACAGGTTGTAACTGGAAGAGCTTTTCAGAACTTGAAGCTGCTAATACTGGGCCTTCTGTAATCAACATTTACAAAATCTTGCTGACACTCTATAGACCAAACGAAGCAGATTGGTCAGGGGCACCGCTACTACAGAAAAAATTCTACAAAAACAGCGATAAAACCCCAGCATTCCATGGAATCTCAGCAAGTCCTTTTTTGTAGCAGGCTCTGGGAAGTTATCAATAGCTTTAACTTTTGATCGAACAGGTTTCGCAAATTCGCACTTCTGCAGATTCACAGTCTCCATAAAACGTTCAAAGGTTCAAATGAAACTGTAGTTTTAGCAAGCGTTGAAATTCACCCAGTGCTGTGTGTTTTTAGCATCCTTTCCTCACGCTAATGGAAAAGGATTGAGTAAGGAAGATGAGATCTAAAAACAGAGAGGTATCGAGGGATCCAGCGGTAAACATTTACAGTAGGGTAATGAATGGTGAACTGTTGATGAAACACGGCGATCGAAATTAAAAACTGAAATGAAGGTTGAATGAATGCTTTGGTTTAATATAAAAGAGAGTAACTGAACTAAATCAACATTAAGGAAATTGATTCAAAAGGATGGACTGTACTTTAATCAGCTCTTCTGTGCAGATCGAGTGACGGAGGTGAAGACTGATATCTATGTTACAAGCTTTGGACCGGTGTCAGATACAGACATGGTAAGGTATTACATTTCATATTTGAACGAGATGTTTAGATCACTATGTGGTGTCTTTTAGCCAAAAAAACCTTTTAAACTGATGCCCTTTTGGCCAGTGGCTGAGAATAATCAGATCTAGAATAAAGATCATGTCAGAAAGCATCAGTTTATTTCTCTGAGAACAGATGCCTTTGATCCTTCATCAGTTTATCAGTGTTCATCAATGTCAAAACGTCCGACACATCGCACCAGACTAAACCACTGTCGACGTTTGTCATCCATCATGGCATGTTTTTAACAAATAAAGAAATTGAGGTAAGATTTAAGTCACTTAGGATTTGTAAACACTTTAAAAAACACATTATTATCGACTTGCCTTTTCTTAAAAATGAAATCCATATGCCACTCCTTCTGAAGAAAAGAATTGATAGCTTGTTTGTAGAAGTGTTGCTTTCCTTTCCTTCAGTTTTAAAAGTGTCTCTTTGTCCCGAACCTGGCGTCTGTAGCAAACCGTTGGTCTTTCTTGAATAATAGCACCCTCTAGCATGAAGCAGGAGAACTGCATGCTTCACTTAGGTCCTCTTCTCTGGCGTTTTTTTCATTGCTCTGCACATTAGCCATGTTTCCATCTGAAAATATTTGTGAAAGCCTCATTTCCAAAAACATCCCTTCCTGATAAACTGGCGACAATTATCAAAAATAGAAGTTACTGCGACGGGAGAAGGCCTTTTTTCATATATAATAACGTGCTTAGAACGCTTAGACGAAAGCAATATACGCAGTTATGTCATCTTTCTTTTTGAGCTGGTCTAGACAGTAATGGGAGCTGACCACTTCGATGACAGACTTTAGGAATTTTAGAATGACAACAATAACATTTCAGATGTTGTGTAATGAAATTGCTTTTTTGGTTAGTCCATTAATTCCCGCCAGTTCCGTCAGAAAAAAGCAGTGCATTGGGATTTATTAGGTAAACGCAGAATAAATCATTATTCTAATCATCACAATTATTTCAAAAATGCTCTTACAAATAGGTGTTAACCCTCAAGTGTTATTCATCCACTAAAATTCAGGAAATGCAATGATATTTTTTGAACATATTTTATGAAAATTATTTGATTTGCATAATGCATAAAATGGTTATTTTCCCATATTAAAAGTAATTGTGGACTGGATTTTTAACCCTTTTATCACACTGTTGGACATGTGAAACTGTTTTTCCCCCTTTGACTTCCAACCTAAAAACATTGTGCGTGCAAAGACATAAATAACTTAAAATAACTTAACTGCTTAGTGGTTTTCCCAGTTAAAGGCCTGCAGCCTTAGGATGACGAGTGGATCTAAACTAATGGGGTTGTGTTTTTCAAGCAGATTTCTCTATATCCTTTGGAATGGAAAAATACATGCAAACATACAAAATAAGAAATTTATACAAGAAAAAAGGTCCACATCAAAGCAGCTGATACTGATTTATTTGAAATGTTGAAAAATCAACCAATAAATCACCCAAAATCTAAAATCTTGAATGCCAACTTGCTGATCATTTTATAGCAAGCAGGATGACTTGAATCAAGTCAAAGTTTTAGAAATTAATTAGATTCACATCTATGCATTTGCCAGTCACTTTAATCCTAAGCGACTCCATTTTTTAGAGCCACCCAGTGCACCTTCGAGTACCACCACTTCTCTGAGTGCAAGAACATACTCTTTTCACTGGGCAACAATTCTGCATTTTCTTTCTTGACCCCCATCATTTCTTCTTGTCCAATTAAAGCACAGGAGCGAACACAATTGATCAGTTCTTGCTTTCTTCATATTGTGCACACCCATGATCCTGGGGTTGTATTGATTTAATACCATGTGGGAATTTAGCGGAGAGTAATGGTCAAACAACTGCCCACTTCCACCCTTTCTTCACAGAAGGCCTCCCTGGACACTTTTCTCTGCATGCTTTCCATACACACCAGTTTCTTTCTTATAAACTTGTTTAACATCCCAATGTCCAAAACACGATCGGTTGACAACTGACCAGCAACATCCCTTTCCTGTGTGCCAGCACCACTCTCCTCCAATCCTCCATTTCCATCTGTTGTCTATTCATAGGGTTTGCGAACAGTAGCCGGCTAAAAGCTTTTTGCTGTACCTCTCTTTTCACCCACTTCACATGCTCTGCCTTCAAATATTTAAACTAGAGGAAAGAATCTGAGTGAAGAAAAAGGATTTTACATTCATTCATACATTCATTATTTAACCTTTGCTGCCAGGTGATGCGTTTCCTGACCCCCCAGCTCACTATATTGTAGCAAGTAAATGTGTGTTCACAAAGACCCGTATTATGTCAAAATGATCTTCACACTAGGGATTTTCAGGTTCAATTACACCTTTTCGTATCAAAATGTGTGGAAAGAGCGAAGGATTCAGGAGTTTTGTTTTTCGACTGAATTATGGTCAGAAGTTGGTATGAGAAACTTGATCCTGAACCCATCAGATCTTTGCTTCTCAAAGTCAACAGCTGGTTAAGTTGGGTGTTATTGATGGGTTAATGTGAGGCCAGACCAGACAAAGATCAGGGGTACTCAAATATAAACCTGAAAGGTCCAATGTCCCACTTTTTCTCCTTTTTTATTATATTGGTGACCTAGAGACATTTGTTCATTAATCAGTCATTTACTGTATGAATTGGGAAACTACGATTGCTGTGCAGCAGGGGTGGAATTAAACTGAACAGGTGTGTTTGCTTTTATATATTGGTTTTAATATGTGTTTTATTTATTTGTAGTTTAAGTATTAGAAATTTATTATTGTGCTTACCTGTACGTCGGTACGTTCCGACTCACCTGCTTAAATGGAGACTGGGAAGGAGAGCTTGGGTGTGAGCGTCTCCCGAAACGCAGGATAAAAAAAGCCGTAAAGCTCCCAACGGCTAGAACTTTCTCAATGCTCTCGCTGTTAAGTCCTTGATGAGTTCAGGTTTTGGTGCTCGAAATTTTCTTTGTTTATGTTAGTTTCAGTCCTTTTGTTGTTTTGTTGCGGTTTTGTTTAAGCACCTTGAACAAAATAAATACCATGTTTGGATCAAAATCTGTGTCTTCAAATCTGAGCCGACGACCCTCCGTGTCTCCACATTACACAAGTTGGTGTTCGGTCCGGGGTCTGGGAAAGTAAAGGTCAAATTCCAAACAGAGAACAACACAAAAAAAAAACAATTCTCAAAACTTCAGACAACTGTGCACAAAAAATATGGTAGAATAGTAGTATGGTAGTTTATATTGAAGAATAAAGTACATTACAGTAAAACCCAGGGGGAATATGATTACATAAAGAGCAGAAAAATTTTGAAAACGTGCATTACTCTGCAAAAATCCAGACAAAATTACATTTTAATAAGCAACAGCTTTCTTATTTATAAAAATTGTACATAGATTTAATATGAGAAATAGAGGTTTGCAATCACGGCTGTAGTCTCAGCTTCAGACGCCCATGGAACGTCAACTGAACAGTGTTCGGAACAGTTTTCTGGCAACAATGATAAAGTCGGTTTACCGTTAAAAAAGATTTCCAGGAGAAGCAAGTGTCGTGCTTGTTTTGGTTCCGCCGGGAAACAAAGTGCGGCCATACGAGAAAGATCGAACCATCGTTTGTACTGAAATAAGCGATTATAAAGAACAATGGATTCACAAAAGTACGTGAAGTTCACGGCGTACCCTGTTTAAAAGGCTTCAACTGCCTTATAAAAGCACCTCACCTCATAGCCAGCAGCTGGCATCGCAATAAATCCCTGCATTCCGTCACACCATGTAAAAAGTTTAATGGTAATTATGTTGTATTATCGATAGTGGATCGAAACGAATACGGGGACCATCGGTCATGGTTGTACACAGTGAGGTAGACTCATGCCTCTCTTAAAGGTAGAACATTATGCCTTTTTCTTTTTTTAAGCTTTTTTATGGACAGGATAGTAATATAACAGGAAGGGAAGTGGGTAGGGAGAGGGGGAAGGGTCAGCGCATATTTGTCTGGCACACCATCCACTATACCACGGGCCGACTATTATGCCTTCAATGCATTTATACCAAAAGTTGGACTTCTCCAGATGAGCTCCGCACCGCTTATAACTTTGAAATGCAATGTTTACCTCAAACAACGTTTTGAATCGGTTAATAAAGTTAGTCTACCCTAAACGAGCCATTTACCACCCACTGCTATGCTTCCGCCACACCCCTTCTGTACAAAACAGGAAAGGGATATAAAAAGATATTCCAGGAACTGGGAATGCCAATCAGAAGTGCTCGAACTCTGAGTAAGAAGTGCAAAGTGAGAAAGAGAAACCAACAAAGATTTGTGCTACAACTGCCAGAAAATTTTTAAGGGATGCAAAGAAAAACCCACAAATAACTTCAGCTCTCTGACAAAAAATATAGAGTGGCTGTTTCAAGGAGAAACTTGAAGAAAAAGAGTTGCCAGAAGAAAGCCATTACTCTGCAAATGCCACAAGGTAGCCGCTTCAGATTGCTCAGAGACAAGCTCCAAACCTTTGCAGCAAAGTAATTTAGAGCGATGAGACCAAAATGTAACTTTTTAGCTACCTTTGAAGAAGAGTCAACACACACAGAGATACATGAAGGTGGGTCACTGATGTTCTGGGGATGTGTGAGCTCCAAAGACACAAGGTACTTGGTCAAAATTGATGAAAGCAGCATGGATCCTGGAGGAAAATGTGGCCTCATCAGCCCAGACTTTCCAACACAACAATGATCCAAAACACAAGGCCACGCCCACTTATCATCGGTTCCATCAGAACAAAGAGAAGGTTCTGGAGCGGATCTCAGTCTCCTGACCTCAATATCACTGAAGCACTCCGGGGAGAACTCAAAGAGCTGGAGGCTTCATCCCAAGAAGAACGTTCTATTTTACAAACAGAAAAGATAAAGAACCTCATCGACAACTACCTCAAAATACTTCACTTTGGAATATCTGGAAAAACAGGCTACAAATGAGCGAACAAATCTGATTTGGGTGGCAGGTTGAACATTGCCCTAGACTTGAAGGATTTAACAAGCTGCATCAGGTGTGTTGAGTAAAGGTTGGAGCTGAACTGTGCGGGACGGTGAGTTTGACACCACTGTTCTAACGCATTTCAAATAGCTCCCTGGCTGATGAGCCGGGGAATTGGTCTCTGGAGTGCTGCCTTAATGAACATCACCCTCCCCTATTGTTATAGGCTACACATTATTGGTAGTGTTGCTTAGTTTGAGGCTCATTTTCAATGCATATCTAGGAGGAATACACTCAAGGGAGTGCTGTATAAACTACCAAACGTAAAGATCAGTCTTTAGTGTACAATGATCTAATGTTGTTCTAAGTGCCTTTAAATGTTCGCCACAGTTATATTTATCAGGCTTACTCTTCTGCTGCCTTCAGGCTCTGCGGTTATGATCTGACAGAATGAAAACTGACAGGGATTGTCTGTTTGCCTCCCGACTTGACTGGACTCCTGAATAATGAAGGGTAACGTCGTAAGATGTTCCCATGACTGTCTGCAAAGTTTGCACGAGGTTTTAGGTCAGACTATATCACTGGAATCATCTTGGTATAGACGACATAATGATGTTTGTGAAAGCTGATGAGGGGTAAATGGAAGAGGAAGAGGAAATGAAGCATTGCAAATGGGTTGTGAGTCCTGGAGCTCCGGCGACAGCATGTACTGTCACACAATATTATCTTTCCCATGAGAGTGTGGGATTGAATAAGTATTATCTCTTATGTACGTAGCGTTGTGTTGTTCTGTCGCGGTGCTGCCATGGAAACTGAACGCCTGCCTTCACCCCAGGGGTCGCTGCGTGGCCGTGTTTTGCCTGAGGGATTGGGATATAATGCAGTGATGGGAAACATTTCTGACACCGGGCCTCTTTTTAGGACTACAGGGAGGACAATGAAACACACAGGTTATGCCCGGGGAACATATCGAGTGAAACACGAATAACTACTTTATCCGAGACTCTAAAAAAAAATCTAACAAAAGGCTGAGTATAAAGTAGAGAGGGAACCGTCCAGGAATATGGTTGGGTTGTCTTTGGTTGGACGTATCCTTGACTGGTTGATGAATTCTCTTGTTTGCAAAAGTGCAGGTTTAGACTGGTCTAATTTACTGCCTAGTCTCCAGCTAAGACTCCGCCTCTCAATGGTTCTAATGAGGCTAAACGCCAGCTGTGCCATCAATACAGATTTAGGATGTGAAAGAAAATGTAAAATTTTGCCCTGATCTGGTAAGCGATCAAGAAGTGGAGGATGACTTCTTATGACATATGGTCTCTGGTGATCATTGCTAACAGTGGGAGCGTAATCAAATAGCTGCAGACATTAGGGTGCACAAAAAAGAAGCAAATTTCACTTTTAATTTCGGCTTGTTTACTACCATTGGTTTTTCCATTCCATAACAGAGTGGGAGAGAGACCAGGAAAATAAACACGGCACCTTTATTTATTAGTTATAATAAATAGTCGTCGCCTTGTGGATTAGGTGATTGACTGGAGATCAAAAGGTCACCGGTTTGATCCCCAGCTCCACTGGGAGTCGAAGATGGGATGAGTGTCGAAACTCTCTCCCAACTGTGACAACCATTACTGTGGGGGCCTTGAGCAAGTCACCAGCTCCCCAGGTTGCCCACCACCCCAGGGGTGTGTGTTCACGTTGTGTTTGCTCATTGCTGTGTGTGTGTGCACTTAGATGGGTAAAATGCAGAGCACAAATTCCTCATATGGGTCACTCCATTTTTGGTCCCAATGTCCCTACTTCACTTGTATCCTGCTGTCATCAGCTAGTTTCGTAACCTATAAAAAAATACTGATTAGAACAATTACGGGTGCAGCCTCATGGTCAAAACAAGATTTAAAATGGCTGCATTATATACGCGAGTTATTCTGATGATTATCCCACATTGCCTCATTGGATTAAACTAGAAGTGTTCTGGACTAGTTGTGCTTTGACATGCTGAGACAAAATCTCCCTGCATCAACAATAGCATCAGTCTGAGTCTGGTGTTTTTTACTTACAAATTATATGTTTTTGTCATTTTGTTGACACACACTACTGCATACACACACTACTGCATACACACACTACTGCATACACACACTACTGCATACACACACTACTGTGATCGAAATATTTTTCATGCTTTCAAAGGTAGTTTCATCAATCATTTATTCCAGTGTTTCTCCTACATAGACGTAGCCGTGGCGCCGCGGCAACAAAATGCTAAAAGTCTAAGTATTTTACAGAGACAACATGATTTTTTTCATGTCAGATCTGCATGTGATCAGAGCGTGCAGAAAGCAGTGATGGTTAAAGATAATAGAGATAATAAAAGGAAAGAACACTTAAAAAATTCTTAACGTTTGTGAAATTATAAGGTAATGCAATGCTATTGAGAAACATTGTCTAAAAATATCGCAACTTTTCAAAAAGCTGCCGCAAATTCTGGCATTTGAGGCCGCAACAATCACAAAAAAAATCCAGCAAATTCCTGGAGGGACTGATTATCTGTCCAGCAAGTGTTTTTTTGTTTAACCTGCTGCTTAATTTGTTACAATTGGTGCATTTTTGTTTGAATTCCACCACAACGAACTAGACAACAGCTGCGATAAAAGGATTAACGTTATTTCGACGACAAACCAACTGAAGATAATAACAAAATACACAAGTGACGCATGAAAATGTAATTTATGTTAAATAAATTAATTGATTGCTAATCAATCAAAGAACATTGACTTTCTTACTTTCTGTGCTCACTTTTATATACAGTTTCGGTTGCATAAGTTAAGTGAAAAATATTTTTTTTTCTCCATTGGACTACACAACTGAATGGAACATTATGCATCACATAAAAGCCCTCGTGTCTGTTTGAACTCATCAAAACACCACCAAGTCAACATAAGCTCAAAACGTAAATGGAAATGTTGTCATGTTCACTAACAGCTGAGAAAGAGCTCTCCTCACCACTCCTCACCACTCTCCACATTAAGCGTAGGACCCAGAGGAGGCTAATTGTTGAAGCTTCAGTGGAATTCTACCCATTTTTGCTCGATTGATGACTTCTGTTGATCAATGGCCTTGGGTCGATGTGGTGTATTTTGAGCTTCGTCTTCTAACATTGAGTCATAATATCCTCTTAAGCCAAGAGTGCGGATTTCATTTCTTACTGTGGTATTTTTCTATGTGAGGAGCAGCGCATTAAGCTGCAGTATTTCACTTGAAGCTAATGAGTTTCTATAGTGAGTAAGAGAACAGTGTGTCAGATTTTGCAGATACACAGATGACTGCTGACGAATCTTCTGCACTGTTGCCCTTAATTCTCCAGAAGCCCCTGGAACCCTGTGCATGTGTGTGTGCGTGTGTGCGTGTGTGTGTGTGTCACTGTATCCTCAGGAATACACAGTCGATGTGTTTTTCCGTCAGCGCTGGACCGACGAGAGGCTGAAGTTTCACGGGCCAATGAACATCCTGCGTCTCAACAACCTGATGGCCAGTAAAATCTGGACTCCCGACACTTTCTTTCACAATGGCAAGAAATCCGTAGCCCACAACATGACCATGCCCAACAAGCTCCTGCGCATCATGGAGAACGGCACTCTGCTCTACACCATGAGGTGCAAAGAATGGGGGATTGGTAGCTGATTCAAGGGATTTGTTTTCGTAGGTTTGTTCTTTAAAAGGATGTCTTCGTAATAATAGCTACTGGTTTACCTTTATTTATCTTATTTCTGACTGTTTTGCACAGGAACTTTGATGTTAGCTTGTAAAAGTGCTTTTTAAAATAATGTAAAATTTACCCACTTATCAATGGTTTTCCTGACTCTGGTCATCGGTTGCTAGGGTAAACAATCTAGTTGCTACGGAAGAATCAAGTGTGTCATTAATAGTTACCCTTCTCACCATGAGTGAGTCCCATCTCTCTAGCATTTTCTGAAGCTGAAAAATAAATCTTCTGATTTGGTTGCTAAGGTAAAATGTTTAGTTGCTATGGATATAATATACCGGTAATGATCTCAATGGTCACTCTGAGTAAAGTAAATGTGTCTCTATTAATCTGAGATAGACCAAATTGGTTGCTATGGAGGTATCAGTGATTTAAACTAAAGTTTCCCATGTAAATATGAACACCAGCCTCTGTTTTTTTCTTAATCTGATATAGAGATAAGCGGTTGCTATGGTAAACAGTCTGGTTGCTATGGAGTGGTCACTGACAATATAATGGTCGCATTTTATATATAGTTTAATACGACAATTTTTACAAACCAACAACTTTTAGGTTGATGACATATTGAGTTACAAGCGAAGGAAAGGTATATTTAATATTTTAAAGACTTCCTTTAAACATGTTACAGCCAATCATCAATCAATAAATCTATTGCTATTTACCGTAAGTGTTCATGAGGTAGATTGCATGAGGAAACAAACTTTTCTTGTGTCTGGCTGTCCTGGTGCTCATTGCCCAGACGGCAAAAGTTCAAAAAGTTTATTGCTCGGATGTGAACGATCCAGAGGAATTATGGAATAAACGAATACACTTTATGGATAACTAATAGAGTTCCAAATTGGATTGGTGACCTGAAGCAGGGTTGGGAATAAAACTTACAGGAATATGGCAGACTCTGCCCGCCCCAGCTCTAGAGAGACCCTGACAACGTTTTTTTTTTTTTTTTAGGTTGACTGTGCAGGCTGAATGTCCAATGCACCTCGAGGACTTCCCCATGGATTTCCATTCCTGTCCTCTTAAATTTGGCAGCTGTAGGTTAAAACAGTTACATCATTAAAAGAATGTCTCGTGGGGTTTAAAAAGTACTGTTTGTTTGTAGATGCGTACACTCTGTCAGAAGTGACGTATGTTTGGACACGTAACGCCACCTTGTCAGTGGAAGTAGCACCGGATGGATCAAGGCTGAACCAGTATGATCTAATGGGACAGACTGTGGGCAAAGAAACGATCAAGTCCAGCACTGGTAAGATGTTTGCTGGGATCTGCATTCTAACACTCTCTTCCATCTTCCTCGCACTCACACTTCTCTCCACGGGCAGGTGAATACACAGTAATGACCGCTCACTTCCACCTGAAGAGGAAGATCGGCTACTTTGTGATCCAGACGTACCTGCCATGCATAATGACCGTCATCCTGTCGCAAGTGTCATTCTGGCTCAACCGGGAGTCTGTTCCGGCGCGTACAGTGTTTGGTGAGTGAGAAAACTCATTCTGTTGGAATCAAACAATAACCTGGAAGTTGTAAAATCTGCTTGTTTTGTTGTTTACATTTCATCTTCCCAAAGTAGTGCATTGAGATTGTGTCGTTCTGATTAAATTATTGATGCATTCTGGGGCGGGACTGATGTTGTGGATGTAGATTTTTATTTTCTCTCCAGCAATTTTCTTCCTGAACTCAGGGGAAGAGTTTAAAATGCAGGGTAAATATTTGTTGTCTCTGTGTAAATGTGTGTGTGTGATTTTGTTCATTCTGTGGGAGGAAGACAAGGCGGAAACACACATTTAAATCCAGATTATTTTATAGAAAGAAATGCTGCGGATGTCATTTATTCAATGTTTTTCATCGCTAAAGGCCATTTTATGCACATTTGCGTTTTTTTTTTAATGCAGGGGCTGCATGCAGTAAATCTTTCAACTTAATTACACGGAGGCTAATGTGTCTATACACACCAGACGGAAAGAACGCTGTGCCATTTTTCAAGAAATCCACAGAGCCGTTTTTTTGTATATGCAATGCTTCAAACGCTGTAATTGGCTCGTTTAGTCACATGTCTTCAGCTGGGAAAGGTAGCAATAGGCGGCGCTCGAGAAGAAAACGAGCAGAAGTTCTTAAACTGCGTCTTCCAACCAAGCACTCGCAAGAAAGATTTAAAAACTGCAAAGTTACGTGAACCAGACTAGAGCACAAGAATGGGATTATTTTGAAAAATGGTAGCGCGCAAGTTTTTCATTCATTTAATGGGACCAAATAAACTGAAAAGAAACCCCCTTTTGAACCAAAACCACTGTTTATATCGCTGTCTATACCTTTGTATCTCTGCAACTTGGCTGCAGATAATTTATTTTAATCAGAACACACGGCTCATTTGTGACTAGCTGACACACATACACGCAAATATTTAAGAAGCATTTTGCTAGTCTGTGACTCTCGCAGAGCGTGCCATTGGTACTTCAATCTGTGCGACTGCCACACATGTACACGAACTCTGATTTGCCTACAATTCTAGGCGTAAACTCAAAACTGGGGCTGAAATTGTACGTCTCAAACCGATTTTGAAGAGAAGTGGTTTGTTTTCCAGAAAACAAATAGTTTGGCTTTATAGTGACAGATAAGCGATCGCTCATCCTCTTCTCTTTCTCCATAAATGCGCCTCACACAATGTGAATTGCTTCCGCGCCCCCGTGTGGCATGGAGTAAATTACAGTTCACCAAAGCGCCATCTAGTGTTCAGAAGAGGGTCTGTGCACTCATGTTTGTATGCAAGAGAAAGACGCAGGGAGCTGATGACGCACCCATAAAAGTGGCGCATAGGTGTGTAAAGGCCTTACTTTACTAAAGAAATTAAATTAATTGGGATTTTACAGCACCCCTTACATTTTCCTACTGAGTGTTTTTGGATATAGCCATTTTGAACTCCTCATTACACATCCGTTAAACAATTGGTGATACCATTATTGGCTTTCACCAGTAAAGAGGTGAATGGAGAGTTTTTCTTACCAAACACATGCGAGGATTGATGTAAACAGAGCAAGGTCATGTGCGCAAGACCAAAGTTCTTCTCTCCCTTTTTTTGTTCACTGCTTTTCCATTAACTTACAACTTAACTCAAACTAAGAACCTCACAGAAACTGCAAACAGACCACACATGTGGAGCTTATCAGTCTGTGCAAGAACATACCAACCACAATACAAAAGTATTTGAACCCCAGGCTCTAGAAGGGGTTCATATTCACCATTGACCATGGTCAATGAAAATAATTGGGAAACTGCAACTTTATACAATGTCAAGATGAAACATCACAGAGAAATGGATGTTTGTTTATACCAGTCATAGTAACACATAAAAATGTATGACGTCACTGACAGCTCCCTAGCAACCAAACTGCTTACCGCAGCAACCAAGTTTTCTGAAATTTAAATAATAGACATGGAGGTTGGTTTATAAAACTTACAGTGAAAAAAGAGAACATTACATTATGTCAATGAACTCTTCATAGCAACCTGACTGTTTACCATAGAAACCACTGTGGCATATCACTATCTCAGCTAAGGAAAATCACAGAGACATGGTGGTTGGTTTTAATTACTCATATTGACATGGGGAACATGTACTCCTCTATAGCAACCAAAACTTATACCTTGGCAAACAATCCATTACGCTAATAAAAATAAATGCACAATGTTCTCCGTTCCCAGGTGTGACTACAGTGCTGACCATGACCACCCTGAGTATCAGTGCTCGAAACTCTTTACCAAAGGTGGCTTACGCTACAGCCATGGACTGGTTCATCGCTGTCTGCTACGCCTTTGTCTTCTCCGCTCTTATCGAGTTTGCTACAGTGAACTACTTCACCAAGCGCGGCTGGGCCTGGGATGGCAAGAGCATTGTCGATGATAAGGTAACCATGACGACATGGAATGTGCTTTGTTTTTAAAGTGAGGCCCAGCTGCCTGCTTTGATTGCTCACTGGTTTGTTTTTTAGGCGACAGAAACCTGCTGTGAAACAAGTGAAAGGCAGCGTTTTTTACATTATGGTTTGGGTTTTACTAAACCCTGTGCAGTAAAACATATGTGTTCGGAGAAAATGGCAACAAATTTTCTAAATAACATAAATCCTCCAGTATGCCGACTTATCTAGGGTCATATCTGATAAAGAAAGGTTTTTGGTCGTATTATCCAAACGCATCGTTTACTCCTCTTCCTCCCAACTGCAATGCTTTAGACACACCCCCTTTTGTGCAATTTTTTTATGACTATACATGATGTAGCTGTTCCTACATGTAAATCCCAGAATCTGACCCAAACCTAGTTTTTTTAACTCCCAGGCAGCCCATTTGCTCTACATGGAAATTGCTTGGGAGAAATCTACAACATTTATTATTTTACCCCAGAAATATAGGATTGTAAATAACATGCACTAAGAATCGGTAAATACAACTTCATACATGCCTCTGATGAGGGAACAACAATGAAACATGGTTGAACACTCTACAAAGTTGATTTTGTATAATATGCCTCCTCTAGGTTTTGCTTAAGAATGTTTTATTCACATTCTTGTGCAGAGAGGGGTGCAGCAGCTCCTCATGAGTGATAGACTGGCAAACCGGGTCAAGCTATACCCTACTTTAGTTCAGAACCTTCTGACCCCAACCATGGCTAAAAGAAAATAAATGGAGAAAAATCAAATGCTCATATCTTATTTAGAATCTTTCAGATACACTTTTAGAAAAAGCTTTGTATGTCACATGCAAACTAACTCCTTCTTTTTCAGAAAAAGGAGTCGTCCGTTCTGAAAAATAATGCATATGTAGTGGCTGTGGCAAACTACGCTCCCCACATCGCCAAGGACTCAGCTCTGCCCACCATCTCCAAGAGCACCGCTCCTGAGCCCAGTAAAACACAACCAGTAGCCAAAGAGGCGAAGAAAACCTTCAACAGCGTCAGCAAGATCGACCGCATGTCCCGCATCATCTTCCCCGTTCTGTTCGGGGGCTTTAACCTGGTTTACTGGGCAACGTATCTGAACAGGGAACCTGTTATCAAGAACATGGTACCTTCCCTGTGAGTCCAATACAATCAATGTACACCAAAATTACACTGTGTTAAATCAACACTAATGGTGTCGACCTATATTAAACAAGGCCTCTTCATACCAGGTATGATTTTAACAAACAAATTAACCAAAATGTTTTTTTTTCTTTAATTTTGTCAGTGAATGCTTTCACATCAAAGATGGAATTTCAACAAACACAAAAGCAGCATTTGCTTTGTTTCTTTGGTTAGCGAGCACTTTGTTTGGGTTAGCTAGCAAACTGTGAAGCTATCGCCATGGCAATGTATAAGCTAAGGTCATCAAACTGTAACTTTATATTCTAGTGCTTATGTACAAGCCTTGCAGCCCTTCTCTGATATCCGAATACCCCCTCCCCCCCTTTAGATGTGGTGAAGGGAAGGTGGAAAGCTGAGTCAGGATAGTCAGGACAGATCAGCTAATAAGGACATGAGGAAATAGAATAATTGATCGAAATTACCCGGCTCAGATGTTTTGATTGCTAAATCCCATATAGGGCTATTCTGCTTTCTTACAACTTTATACTCGACGACACAATGAGAAAATAGGTGGTTAATAAATAACACAAATTTGATTGTTTATTTGTCTCATAGTATTATCAAGTATTATTTTTGATTAAATATATTTAAATGTTCCTCTGACAAGATATGGAAAATGCTACTAATGGTGTAGTGTGTATATTAAGATTTCAATTCACAATTGTGACAAAAAACAGCTTTGCTGGTGGTAATTCATGTACAAATTAACAGAACACAAAGAAATTCTTAGGAAAAAGGTTCTCAAGTAATTTTTGACTGTTGTCAAAAGGTTTAAGAGAATTTATTGAAAATGTTTGGAAAGATTTAAGGAGCGAAGCCCTGCTTAAAAAATAAATAAACCAAGTTTTTCACAAGGAAATGTTAAATTTCAACAAGGCGCTACGACAGAGACTTACAGTTGTTTTTGTTCATGTTTTGCATTACCTGTAGCCACCTGGTGGGGGCTCTGACTGATACTACAGATTACTATGTAAATGTGGTCTGGTAGCATACTTGGTGAGTTTGGGACTGCTCTGACTTCCTGTTTTGAGAAAAATTTCGTTCATAGGCCACTGTGCAGAAATAGTTTAACGAAGTCAAAAAAGCCTCGCAATTCAACATCCCATAAGCCTTAGATTAGACTCATGGAGTTTGGAGATGAAGAGATGCAATCCCTAGGAGGAGTTTCTTAAAGTATGACACGAGCAAAAGTGGCAATTTTTAGTGGTTTTTGCAAATTTCTTTTGAGTTTGGACACGCAATCCATATTTTTGATATTTAAGACTTGGCTCCCTAGACATGCACCTAATTTAATTCACCTATGACAAGCTTAAATGCGTTAGGTGGTGCTATAAAGCCATTTTGCCACACCCACTTTTCGACCACCAATCAGGTGTAAATTTTTCGAACACGCTTAGATCCTCAAAATGCGCCATGAAACAACAATACTCAGAGCAACTCAGTGCTCGAAGTGTTAATTCAACTCAAATAGTGTTATATCTAACACAAGTTTATATAGATCCACAGTATTGACACCATTAGTGTTGATTTGACACTTCCCTAGATAAAAAAAATGTGATCAACAATGCTGCCGTGTATTTTTAACGTTTCTGTGTGTGATTGCTTTATACAGCCGCATAAACTCTTGCCACTGCCAGGAATATTTTCCATACATAAAATGGCACAAATTAATGTTTACACTGCTTTATTTTTGTATGATGTTTTATACTGTAAGCATTTCGTGTTTTCTTCTGGTAAAGTGAAACTTAAAATGTGTATTTATTTTTAAAGTAAGTAGTGTGTAGGAAACCTTTAATATGCATTCAATTTGTGAAAAAGACCACAGCTATTACACACCAAAAAAATTGAGTTCTTAAATATTTATGTGCATTTTGAATAAATCCCTTGGTTTGAAATGCCAAGATGTGGATACAATCATAAGCAAATTTCTACAGATTTGAATACCTTCTTAAAAGATGGAGGGATTTTAAAACAAATATTTGTAGCTGATTTATAAAAAGCAGCCTTAGGGAAAATGAAGTTATTTGATGAGAATATATGACGTGTAATTAAAAACATGCTTGTTTTGAAGATTTCCAAGTTAAAAACTTGATTATCTAACTGTACAAGTAGATTTATCTCAATTAAAACCACCCCTAACAAAGATAAAATTAACCTCATGAAATTCACCCTACATTATTTTCTAAATAGCAAAAAAAAGAGAAGTAAATGCTAAATTAAACTATGCATAAAAAGTTTGTATCCATTGAAAAATAAAAAAACTACTTGTTGTGTAAAATAAAGAATAGCTTTGAGCAGAAAAACACAAGCGTAAAAAAGTTATCTTTGTAACACTAGAAGCAAACATTTGCCCCGCCTCCATCTGTGACATCACCTAACTCCACCATGTCCAGCTTGATTTCAGAGGCTTAGATGATGGTACCGTGCTGGAATCTGGTGGGTGTTCCAAATAACTTTGGTCAATCTTGCTACCACCTGGTCCTAATGGGATAAAACTTCTTATAATGTGTACCACAGGTGCTGCTCATATAATTGAAAAATCATGAACAAATGTATTTATTTAAGGAATTCCTTTCAAAATGTAAAACCTTATTCTAAAAATGTACACTTTGGATCCATTCAATCTTTTAATTTCCATGATTACGATTGACAACTAATGCAAATCTCCAAATCTGCAGAACCGTGAACCCCCCCCCCCATTTCTGAACAGCTTTGTTTCACAATCCTCTCCAGGGTGCGGTTATACCTTTTGCTTGTAGACATTGTGTACACCTCTCTATTAATGTGCTTTAACACAGAGCTTTGTGAACTGACACCTAATGAAAATCTCAAAATCTGCAGAAACGTGAATCTCCCCACATTTTTGAATGTTTTGTTTCACAATCCTCCCCAGAGTGCAGTTATCCCTATTGCTGGAACACATTGTGTACATCTCTCTATTAATGGGGTTTAACACAGTGCATTGTGAACTGACACCTAATGAAAATCTCAAAAATCTGTAGAAATGTGAATCCCCCCCACATTTTTGAACGGTTTTGTTTCACAATCCTCTCCAAGGTGTGGTTATCCCTATTTCTTGGACACCTCTCTATTAATGTGCTTTAACACCTCTTTTCCGATAAACGCATTGTCTTGTCCTCCGTGTGCAAGGTGTTATTTGTCGTATTTTGGGCAAATGTTAGGTCAGTAGTCTTTAAATACCCAGTACCTGTTGAACCATACACAAATTTACTAATGTCATGTATGATGGATAATAGGCTTTAAATTTGGAGAAAGTCTCCTGAAGCAAAAAAGTGCCAAAATCATTTTAAAGGGAAGCAGGATCTGAAGGGCTGAAACAATTCTATGACTTTCAAGGACCCCACATAGTTTCTTCCTCCTCGTCAGACATGAGATAACTTGTTATTATGTTGTAGTGTGTAAAGTATTTGAACCCCCTCCTGACCCGTGGTATAGTGCATGGCGCGCAGGACATGTATGTGCAGTTGCGTAGAGCGACGCAGGTTCAAGTCCCAAGCCTGTTGTCTTTCCCATCTCACTACATTCTCTCTCTACCTTGCTTCCCGTCTCTCTCTACTGTACTCTCTGTTAAAATGAAAAACAAAAACTGCAAAAATAATCTTTTAAAAAAAGTATTTAAACCTCAGGCTCTAGAAAGGGTAAAATATTTGCCATTGACTTATAATTGACTCCCTAGCAACCAAACTCTTTACCCTAGCAACCTATTGCCTGCTTTGGAAATTATAAAGATATGACAGTTAGTTTGTTGAACTTATAGTGACACAAGAAACAGATAATATCACTGGCCCCTCCATAGCAACCATTGTGGCATATCACTATCTCAGCTAAGGAACATCATAGAGACATGGGGGTTGGTTTAAATTACTCCTATTGGAAAACTGTCAATGTCACTGACTTCTCCATAGCAACCAAAAAAAATCCACCCGGCAACCATTCCATTTTACCAATAAAATACATTTGATTAGCACTTTTATGCACAAACGTTAGCCTTCTAGATCTGTGTATTGTATGATCTGGGAAGCACATTTATAATTTTATCAACTGCAGTTCCCAAACCTGAAAGATTCCTGGACTTTCTGTGTATAACATGATCCAAATATCTCTAATAAAACATATTCAGCGCTTTCCTGTCATTTAAAATAAAAAGCAGATACAAGAACAGTGTAGATGCACAAAGCTAATATTATTGTGTCGTGTTCGTTATCGTTGCTCTGTATTAGGGTTCTCTGCACTTCTTTTGTAGCACGCCAGATGTAGCATCTCAAAATGAGTTAATGCAGCACTTTACTTGTTTACTAGATCTAATTTGATTGCATAGTAGCTTTTCACACACTTCATGCCTCTCAGTGTCGGGTTCTCAGTCATGAATGCAAGTGCGCACACACCAAGAGTTTCTTTGGTGCACATGCTGATGTAGATGCTTTTCCCAAAGGCTCATGTTTTATTATGTCATGCAAATGTTGGTGGTGTCACTGCTAGATCATTGGTTCTTGTGTGATTTTGATAAACATTTTAAGTGGTTATTGCTGAATGCAGATATTGGTTGTGATTGGCTTCTTTGTTTGACATGCCCAACGTTGATCATGCGTTGCACAGTTTTCATGACAAACATCAACATTTTGTGAACGCTTCAGTGAAGCATATACATTTTAAACAGCTTTTCAATTTGCCAAACTGTCCTGGGATTTCTGCTTGGGTGAAATAACAGCTCTCTGTTGAGTGAAATAAAGTGACGTTTAACCAGCATGGTTCGGCTGCCCGTGTGGTTCCTTTCTGCCCCACAAAACAATTTACACTATTCTTTTCGCTCATTTCTTCAGATCAACAATATACAAAAATAAAGTGGTTTTGTGTCTTGTTCCACATAAACATAAAATAAATGAGGGTTTCGGCAGATTTATAGTTTAAATGACTTGTACTACTACTAAAT
>SRMA01027047.1:70514-88914 GCA_007224835.1 Danionella cerebrum | reverse complement strand
ATGGTGGCAGTGGTGGGATTTGCTACTCTACCAAAACCAAGCAGAACGGACTAAATACATACATCAGTCAAAGAGGTCGACGGAGGACGAGCCAACAGCACCGAGATGCCACTGAGACGAACAGACAAACCAGCTATCCTTGAAGAAGCAACTCCATCCGGGTCTGCAGCAACTGGCACCACTACGTCTTCGGAGAAGGAAGAACTGCAGGATCTTCTCAAAGCATTCCTGAATCAACAGCAACAGAGAGAAGAAAGGCTGGAGAAGGAAAGTCAGCGACAAGAGGTCAAATGGCGACACCTGCAGCACCAATTCAGTCAGCTTCAAGCGGAAGTACAGCGTACAACCCGAGGTCCAGTCCACACCGAAGCGGAATCATACTCGGATACAGAAGAGGAAGGATTACTACCAACTACAGTTACCACACCAATTTACCGATCCTCAATGCCCCGCATGCTCCCCTGGTCCCCTAGTGATGACGTGGAACAATTCCTATCCACATTTGAGCGGATTGCAGTCGCATGTCGATGGCCCAAGGCCGATTGGGTGCTTCATTTGTTGCCGTTGCTCACTGGCCAAACGCGATCGGCTTACGTGGCTATGAGTCTGGAAGATGCCAACCACTACGACCGAGTCAAACAAGCCATCCTGGCCAAATTCAACATTAGCAACGAGACATATCGACAGAGGTTTCGGTGCACGACGATCAACCCAGGAGAGAGCCCCAAGGAACTACAGGTCCGCCTCAAAGAGCTGTCTGACAACTGGCTTACACCTCAACAAACGACGAAGGAGGAAATTTGTGACCAAATAGTTCTCGAACAATTTCTCCGGATGCTGAATCCAGACACCAGGTGTTGGGTCCTCCAAAATTCCCCTACATCCTCAAAGAAAGCAGCCGAGCTAGCAGAATCATTCCTGACAGCCCGTAAAGCCATGGGTGCACCGGCAACGACCCCTATACGACAACCAACTTACCAACCAAGTAGGTTTGAGCGAATGAAGGGTGGTGGTCTGTACAATAGATGTCGCAATGAGCCTAATCCGAGGCCGAGTAATAAACCTCATAGTCACGAAGTGCCAAACAGGGTTAACAGACAGCTTCCCATCATACATTGCCATTCTTGCGGTCAACCAGGTCACAAAAAGAACGAGTGCCCTTATCAGAGCATGACCAGGGATAGCTTCTTCACGCTGCCAAAACAAGGAGGTGAAACAAATGTAATTAACGCTTCCCACGACATTAGTGTTACGGTATGGATCGGACAAAAACCGTATAAAGCGCTGATTGACTCCGGGTCTGACCAAACTCTTGTAAGGCCGGAATGCTTCCGGGGGAACCCTAACTTTAATCCTCAGCTTGTAAAGATCCGCTGTATTCACGGTGACTAGAGAGAATACCCCTGTGCTGATCTGAATTTAGAGATTGCTGGCCAGACGTATTGTCTAAATGTTTGTGTGGCTGAAAGCGCTCCGTATCCAGTCATTTTGGGTAAAGATGTCCCTGTGCTGGTCGATCTAATGCAAACTTACCCCCAAAATGCTTTCGTAGTAACTCGCTCCCAGCAGAAAGTACTCCCGGATCTGACCTTCGAGAATTTTGACTTTCCTGTCCCTCGAGCAGACAAGCCTAGGAAATCGTGCCAAGATAAGCGCCGCAGTAAAGTGCGAGGCACCAAGCTGGTGGATGCATTAACTCCCCCGGTGCTCGATGAGACTGAAATATTGCCTCGAGATTTAAAATCATTGCAACAAGCAGATCTTTCGTTGAAGGTACTATTTGATAAAGCTACTTCACCGGATGCCTTAGAAGCTGCAGTTTTACGTGACCGTTTTGTGTTGAAGGAAGGCATGTTATACGTACAAGGTCCTGAAGGTTCACGTTTAGTTCTCCCTGAGTCTTGTCAAACCAAGGTGCTGAACGTTGCTCACTCTGATCCCTGGTCTGGACATCTGGGTCAACACAAAACCTATGTCAGACTTGCTGAGAGATTCTTCTGGCCAGGCATGTACGCTGATGTAGTCAGGTTTTGCAAGTCATGTCCCGAATGTCAATTAGTACGACCGGCCAAAAAATCTGACCGTGCTCCCCTTACGAGTCTCCCTATCATAGACATTCCATTCACAAGGATTGCCATGGATATCATCGGACCATTAGAGCGGTCTAAAGCCGGAAATCGTTACATCCTTGTAATTTCCGATTACTCAACCCGTTATCCAGAAGCATTTCCCCTCAAGTCTATAAAAACCAGGTCCATAGTTAACGCTCTCCTGCAGTTATTCTCCCGTGTAGGCATCCCACGTGAGATAATCACTGACCAAGGCACGAATTTTGCATCCAAATTCATGAAGCAGGTTTACAAGTTGCTCGGTATCTCTCCCATACGGACATCTCCCTATCACCCTCAAACTGACGGTTTAGTCGAACGATTTAATCAAACGCTAAAAGCCATGCTCCGGAAGTTTGTCTCTGCTAACGGAGGGGACTGGGATTCGTGGCTGCCCTATCTTCTGTTTGCGTACAGAGAAGTGCCTCAGTCTTCAACAGGATATTCCCCCTTCGAACTGTTGTATGGTCGCAAAGTTCGTGGACCACTCGATCTGATGAAGGAGTATTGGGAAGGAGAACCAGAGCCAGAGAGCCATGACGTCTTGAGTTATGTGATGTTGATGAGAGAGAAACTGAACTCCCTGACAGCAGACGTGCACCAGAACATGAGCGCTGCTCGAGAGAAGCAGAAGCAGCACTACGACAAATCAAGCCGCCAAAGATCCCTTAAAGTAGGTGAGAAAGCCTTACTTCTTCTTCCATCCACCGAGAGCAGTCTCCTAATGAAGTGGCAAGGTCCGTATGAAGTCACAAGACAAGTGAGCCCCACGAATTACGAACTCCTAATGCCCGATCGAAGAAGGAAACATCAAATTTATCACATCAACCTATTACGCCCCTGGGTGGAGAGAGACAAGTCCTTAGCGGATGGGTTGTGGGCCAGATCGGTAGAAACTGACGAAGAGGATGAAGAAATGTATTTTCCAGTATCCAAACCTCCAACTTGTCCTGACCTGAGTCATCTGTCTCAACAGCAGCAAGCCGATATACAGAACCTGCTGATACCGGGTTTATTTAGCGATACACCAGGAAAGACCAATTTATTACAACATTCCATCAAATTGCTGAAGCCAGACCCCATCAGACAGAACTTTTGCAGAACGCCAGCCAAATTAATTCCAGCTCTGAAAGCCGAAGTCCAATCAATGTTGGAAATGGGGATCATTGAACCTTCTTACAGTCCCTGGTGCAGCCCTGTGGTTCTCGTTCCGAAGAAAGATGGTACTCTGCGATTCTGCGTGGATTTCTCCAAGCTTAATGCTGTCTCCCATTTCGACCCCTATCCAATGCCTAGAGTGGATGTGCTGATTGAACGACTGGGTAAAGCCAAATTCCTCACTACATTGGATTTGTGTAAGGGCTACTGGCAGGTACCTTTGGCAGAGGACTCTAAAGAATTGACTGCATTCCGAGTTCCGAGTGGGCTATATCACTTTAAGTATCTACCCTTCGGCCTGCAGGGGGCAGCTGCCACTTTCCAGCGGCTAGTAGACCAAGTTTTGAGAGGGCTCGAAGAATACTCAGCAGCTTACATCGACGACATTGTCATCTTTAGTGAGAGTTGGGAGGATCACCTGAACCATGTCCGTGCTGTATTTCAACGCCTATCTGAAGCTGGTTTAGTTATCAACGCAATCAAATGTCAAATAGCGCAAACTTCTGTTACTTACTTGGGTTACACTGTTGGAGGAGGAGTCATAAGGCCACAAATGGACAAAATTCAAGCTATAAAAAACAGCTTGCCACCAACCACTAAGAGAAAGGTACGATCTTTCTTAGGGCTTTTGGGTTGGTATCGTCGATTCGTACCGGATTTCGCCAGGAAAGCGGCACCGTTAACGGCACTCACCAAGAAAGGCGCACCCAACAAGGTGAAGTGGACTGATGAGTGTGAACATGCATTTAATGAACTTAAAACTTCCCTGTGTTCTGATCCTGTGCTTCAGAGTCCAAACTTTGACTTACCTTTCACCCTACAGACAGATGCTTCTAATCTAGGCCTAGGTGCTGTCCTCTTGCAGGGGAATGAGGAAGACCGACGCCCAATTCTGTACCTGAGCAGAAAGTTGTTTCCTCGAGAGCAGAACTATTCGGTTATTGAGAAGGAAGCACTGGCAATCAAATGGGCATTAGATTCTTTAAAGTATTATCTGCTGGGCAAAGAATTTGTGCTCGAGACCGATCACAAAGCATTAACCTGGATTCATCGCATGAGAGACTCAAATGCTAGAATAACTCGATGGCATTTATCTTTGCAACCTTTTAGGTTTAAAGTATGTTATCGTAAAGGTAATGTGAATGATGTTGCTGATTACCTTTCTCGCTATTCTGGGCATTTGAGAATAAGTGTGGGGGTATGTGATGGAGCTAAGCCTAGCCCATCACTATTTTATTAATTTATCTGTTTTAAAAGTAAAAGCAAGAGTCAAACGTTAATGAGAAGCTAGAGACAGTTTTCAAATAGTTTATTGCGAACAGGTGTGTTTCATGCTCCCTTGATTGGGCTGAACCATTTGCCATTTCAGCAGGGGACAGCAAGATGGTGGGACCTGGAAATTGGCACCAAAGGAGTTTAATTGAATGGTTTAATTTGTACTTGAGTTTAGAGTTTCATTGAATATTTTGTAATGATTTGTATGCAGTTAATTTCAGCATTTATATGATTTGTTTGAGTTGTTTGTTTGATTTATATTTACCTGCTGTTGGATTGTTCCAACCTGAGCTCTCCTTTAAAAGAGAGCTCATTCAAACATTCAGGAGGCAGCCAGGCAAGCGGGAGGACATCGGAGAGCTTCTGTAGAACTGTGGAGTGAACACCATGCAGATAATGCTGCCTTGAAGGACACCAGCTCTGTTAAGAGCTAGGACTGAGTCTCCTGCGGAGCTCATCTACTGCTGCTACTAGTGAGATTTAGCTGACCCCAGTTTAGCAGTAAGGATTTTTGCCCAAGTGCATTAGGTTTTTGTTTGTAGTTACAGTGTTTATTTTGTATATATGTTTATTTGTTTGGTTTGTTTTATATCCCTTGGTGGCACAATAAACACGGTGTTTTGCAAACTACTCTCCTCATCCTTGACCTCAATCCAGTCCTACGACCCTTGGTTCCCACATTACGACACTTAGCATCACTTTGTTACCATCATATATTTAATAACATCATCATTTAATTACAGGATACTGTTTATAAACTAGTCCACAGAACAAAGTCAATTAAAAAGTGCCTAATTTTGTGTTTATCCTTCTTAACAGGGTTCTCCAGGAAAAGATGGGAATGAGGTATTATTTACAAATATTTTAATAAATTTTAAAATTTTATTCATGCTAATTGTGCCTTAAATAAGTGTAGTGTAATGCTTTAATGGAATTGTGTCTTTTTTTTCTGCTACAGGGACCAAGAGGACCACCTGGCATGCCGGTAATATGCATGTGTATGTCCACAGGCATGTAAATTACAAACAGTTATAAATTATGATGTTTCATAAACATAATAGAGTTCGAAAGTTGATGAAATAAAAATTAATTGATTAAAACCAAAAGTACAATCAACATGTTAAACTATAGAAAATTTCCTGACAAGAAATTTTGACTGGCAGTTGATGTAGGAATTCATATTACCATATCTCAATATTACATTTTTAAAGGTTGTTAAGTAATCATCCTATAAATCAAAGATATGGTCTTCAACAAAAATAAGCAAGGAGATGGAGAAGATGGAGCCAATTCTGTCCCAGATTTTTTTGTGTAAATGCATTTAGTTGTTTGAATACACTGGCCATATCATGAGGACTTATTTATCATCACCAGGCTTCAAATGATAAAGCTTGCCTTTCAACTTTGTGGATGACTGTTGCTAGTCTGACATGCTAGTCTTCTTGTGTACTTGAAATGCACTCGCTCTAAATGTTTTGACTTAAGTGTGGTGATAACTGAATAGTGTGGATATTAAAACACTCACATCCCCCACGGTTATGGCACTGTTGAAAATACTTGTTTGGATGAAAGCTTCTCCTACTAATTATTGTTTGAATAAAATTATTAAATAAATATCCACAGTTGCCCCATATGAATTCATATCCAGTGTTCAGTTAAATTGTCAAACTAGGATTTTAAAGAAAAAATATGTCAAGTTGTTTCTGCTGAATCCTATGTTTTGTATTTATTTTAAAGACCTAGTAGGAAAGTTTAAGGAGCCATCAACAAATTACAATAACAAAAAGGGCAGAAAACCCCAGAAAGGGAAAGGAGAAAAGGTATGTCTAATGAGAAAGGTATGTCAGCATGTAGAGCGCATCAAACCAGTGGCTTTTTCAATGTTGATTTTGATAGTGTAGGAAAATTGAGTGTAGCAAATTATAAAGGAACTCAAGAATCTCAATGGACGCATGTTCATAAAGGATGTTTACATTGGCCAACTCTGCAAACTGGGTTTCAGTCTTTCTTGTTTTGGTCTTCCATAGTGACTGCTTGTGTGTGATTTTAATTGAAAAATGGTTTATCAAATTTAAATACCGTTTTTTCATTAAGGGAATGGATGGCATCAGTGGCTTGCCTGGACTTCAGGGACCTTTAGGACCAAAGGTTAGTTTTATACCCCAATTGTTTTCTTTCCACAGACAAAATTATGTTTAATTTCCTGCCGTCAATGTTATGGAACACAGGGGGATCGGGGTTTTCCGGGTATTGATGGACAGCAAGGGGTTGATGGGTCACCTGGAATGAAGGTAAGCTAGTTTAGCCAATTACAAAATCCATTTATGTAATAAAGAGGGTATGCATTGATCTCACGTTCACACCAGGCCACACCCCCTTCACTGAGACTGACCAGTAAAATGGCTGTATTTAAAGCATTAATATTAAATAATAATGTGATTAATATTAATTTAAAACATGATTTTAAAATTAGCGAACTGGTTAAATAAAGTTATTGGTTAAACCAATCACAAAACCACTTTTTCAGCCTCCACCAGTACACACTAAAAGGCTTTTTGCCACTCACTCCGCTCTAGATACTGCGACATCACTGTAAAAAACATCAACTAAAGCTTTTACCACTCTGCTGTGGTTATACTGTATGATACACGCACACACCTCTTGTGTTGCCAGCTTTGATGTTTGTTAATAACTATAGCTGCTGTGCCACAGACTATTGCAAAAATTATGAGTTCGGTTTACTGCATATGTAAAATTAGTTGAGTAATTGATCCTCTTCCTTAGGGTGAAAAGGGAGATGTCGGGGATCCCGGACCGCAGGTTAGTGGTAGATTGTTTAGATCATTGATTGAATGAGATGGATGAAGCTTGACTACATGTCGCTTATCTCTCCCTCAGGGTTTGCCTGGAGAAAAAGGGGGAATTGGCTTCATGGAAATCGATGATCTGACTGGTGGGCTTAAAGCATTGCAGGTACATTCTAATCAGACACTTGAGTATGAAGAGTCCTCGAATGCCAGCAGTACTTAAGAGTATTGTTATTATTCATGCACGAACAGGGTCCTCCAGGTCCTCCTGGGGAGCAAGGGCCAAAAGTAAGCAATATGTTTTCATTAGTCTGTCACCATTATATACATTTAAAGATATACTAGAACTTATTTCCATCTGAAACGTGTAATAGGGCGAGATGGGGTCACATGGATTGCCTGGGCCTGAAGGAAAGCAGGTATGTCAGTGCACTGTATGTTACTCTACTCGTTCTGTTGAATGTTTTATTTAGTGTCATCCACCATTCAGGGTCAGAAAGGAGAGAGGGGTGACATAGGAGAGCCTGGAACAATGGGAGAAAAGGGGCAGATGGGACTAACGGGTCCTTCTGTATGTATTCACACTAAATTTCAAATCACGTGATGTTAAGGTAAAGATAAATAGTTTGTCCTTGGATCTTTAGGGAGTAGCCGGCCCAAAGGGAGATAAAGGAGACTTGAGACTTGAAGATAATCTGGTGAGTTTAAAGCAAATGATAGATTTCCTGAATCATAACACCACATAATCATAGCTCAATGTAATTTTCCTTCCAGGCACAGATCATTTCTTTACCTGGCCCACCAGGGCCTCCTGGACCTCCCGGGCCTTCTGTAAGTTTAACAGTTCTTGACTTTTGAAATGTAGAAATTTCAAGAGCTGCTATTTCAGGAAATAACGGTTTCATCAATTACAATCGCAGGGATTTCATGGATTGCCGGGTTCAAAGGTGAGACTGAGAAAGAGTTTCTGCTACATTTAATGGACAGAAGAGATTACTTTTCTAATTCACATTTTATGGTAGGGAGAAACTGGTCAGAGCATTAAAGGTGAAAAGGGAGATGTTGGCGAGAGAGGTCCGTCTGGGCAAAGGGTAAGTTTTTGTACAAAAACAGAGACTAACTAAAGATTGCAATGTTACATTTGTGATTGTTCCGTCAAGGGTCTTCAGGGGTTTCCAGGGTCTAATGGATTAGTAGGTCTTCCTGGCGCTAAGGGTGAAAAGGTCTGTGTTCTCTGTAGCTCAAATACATCACGCTTTGTTCAAGTAGTCATTTAAGAATAAATAATATGCTAAAATGATTCATCTCACAAGAATTTGTGTATGTTTGACCTTCAAGGGAAAACAAGGTGAACCAGGATTAGATGTAAGTCAAGTTTAATGGCTAGTTATAAATTGCAATATTCATCTTTTCTAAACATGACTCTCTTGTGACAGGGGTTTCCAGGGCTTCAAGGAGAGAAGGGAGACAGGGGATACAGTGGCGAGAAGGTTGGAAAAAAACAACACTATTTCTCTATATGTTTATTATTTGGGATGGCACACAATTGCTTTCCAGATGTCTTGAGCCACGAGGACAGTAAAAGAAAGTACATGCATGGATCTGTAAAAAGTACCCAAGATTACAATTTTAAAACCAACATTGATTTTCTGTGCATTAAATTGAACTCTGCAAGTGTAACATTACTGGTGAATCTGTTAAATATAATAACTACAGATAAATGGCTCAAAAAAACAAGATATGGATAACGGTCTTATTGCCTCCCTAATTAATGTTACTGTTTATGGCTTCATGCAGGGGGAGAGAGGGTCAACAGGAAAGAAAGGTCTGAAAGGACATAAGGGGGAACAGGGACCTCCCGGACTTGATCAGCCATGTCCTGTGGTAAGTCAAACAGCGAATGTGTTTTAAGAATAAAACGTTTGTGATGCCATCGATTCTTCTCAGCTACAATTACGGGGAAAAAACTGCGGTGTATATTTCATGCAAGAGTAGGATAGTATAGGGGTATGTACACTAGGTGCATTCCAGACCGACCAGCTAAACCAGAAGAGCTCTGGCTGATGCGTCCCTTACAGGACACTAAAGTTCAAGTGCACATGCTGGAACATGCTTTCAACTGTTGAACACACAGTAAATCAATATCGAAGCTTTAGAGAGCATCAACGACCACAAGAATACAGGAAACTCAATTGAAGCTACATACTGACCAAAAGTGATGAACAGCGACTGACACGACACCCCATTTATTTTCAATGTAGAGTAGCGACTTCCAGCAAAAAGAGCAAAGGTGACCGTTGGCATCAGTGACTAGCCCTATCTGAAGACAAATGTAAAAAAAAAAAATGCTTAACTTTATGCAAATGAGAAGCAACTGTTGTAGGTGACAACCAATAGTCCCTGAGATTTACTCTCAGTAAAGTTTGAAAGAAGCTAAGATGGAGTCCATTCTAAAGGTCAGAAATGTACTGTCGTGTAAGATCTGACAGCGGTTCACCCACTAGTGACCGCTAGATCCATGGCAAAAAGTAGTGATTTTTTTTTTTGTGTGTGAGTCAGGTATTTCAGTGACTAAATAAAGAGGACCCAGTCTTTCAGAAGGTAGCCGTCATTGCGTTTTTTTTTTGTTTTTTTTTTGCGTGTGGCACAGACTGAGCAGCTGTGGACAACACTTTTGGTCTGGTTACTAGTGGTGATAAGATGTTATATTTCAGTAATAAACCGAAGGGGCAGGGTCACAATTACTCAAAAGAACTGGAAGACCGGTCACTGACAAAAAAAATTATTAATAAAAATTTTCTGGACAATTAATTGTCCCAGACATTATTCCAATCCTCAATGTTATTGCCATTTTGAAATCATTTACAACTAATATGATGATAATGACAAAAGTACTTTTTAAAAGTTCATCAACAAATAAAATGTATCCATAAAAATTAAGTAAAATAGATTATGAAATCATTGTAAACAAAAAATGCCCCTTGGAAATATGATCAAGTGGAAAAAGGGAAAACACAGACTTTTGTAAGCAAAAAGTGCAGATGACCTGCAAATCCATAACTTTTTTTTTAAGTTTTGCAGCTTCCAAGCAGGAAATACCAAATTGTTGAATTTATGTGGCAGGATCTCTCAGAAGTAACAATATGGCTTGCTGTGGAAAAATAATCCTCCGGTGTTACTACCAAACCACCAGCAGTGACCTAGACGGGTTCATAACATATTACGTCTCTTTGTAACATTTATGTTGTGTTCTGCTCTTGAATGGCACCAGGGTTTGTTTTAATCTAACCAAAGATGCCCAGTGTGAACATACTTGTTTAGTGATAAAACACTAAAAACGTTCCGTGTGAACCTAGACTAAATCGACTGGAAAATGAATGTGAAAGGTGTTTATGTGAGAATGAATGAAACTGGTGGCTGGTTTTGTAGGTGATCAAGTCGGTCGTCTTTATTAATTATTAGATCATTGAAAAAAAATCATTGATTTCCTTCTCTATGTTGACAGGGTCGAGATGGGCTACCTATACCAGAATGCTGGCATAAGGTATAATAACGTATAAAAATGTCTTTCTGCTTTCCATAATCCTTAGGATGGAGAAAATGATGCATTATAACAGTGAGCGCTTCCTGTGTGTGTCTAACCGTTTTCTCCTGTGGCTCTCTTGCAGTAATGACTAACCTGGAGCATGGAGTTTGTACATATTGAGATATATTTTGCAAGTAACAAGTGCTTCCTGCCAAATATTTTGATCTCTTATTTAAGAATGTTGGTTTTTATCCAGACGCCATTGGCAAAATAGTTTCTGTATTGCTGCAGTAACAAACGATGGAGTCTCTCCCTGTCAAGGTATTAAGTTTAGAAAAGAGAATCATACGGTAGGCACCAAGACTGTACTGACCATTAAACGAGACATGAACTCAATGCTTGCGGATGCACAGAGAATGCTGCTGCTGTTGCTGCTGGTCTTAAGAGAGAATGGGTCTTAAACCAAAATAATCCTGAACATTCTAACAGACTGACCAATGTCTAAACAAATGATGACTTCTTCACTGGCTGTCTTACAATCCTGGTCAACATTTGAAACCACATCGATTCTTCATTAAATATTTGCTTTGTAAGGAAGGGGCTTCTGGACAAGCCAAGCACCCATCTCAACCCTAAACGACACTGATTTGGTACATGGAGGGAGAATGGCTTTGAGTAAAGTCCAGCTGGATTCCAAAGGAAAGGGATCGCCATGTGGGAATGCAATGTGGACATTGCACTGGATTTGATGTACATATGGACAAATTTGTACTCAGGAAACTCTGTTCGGTCTGTTTAGGAAATGACTTCCTATCTTTATTCCAGTTCCTTGTAAAATATACCAGTGGAGTGATCGAAGAATTTAAGTAACTTGTCATGCACGTCATGTCTTTTTAGAAGACCCCTCACACGTACTAACAGTACTTTGATATTTTATTCAAGATGTTTGTCTGCATCCTGTTTGAGAAGTGTAATACATTACTGTAAATAAACCTGTAATTTTTTTTTACTTTTTAAGACGTTTCCATTTTATTGGGTCAAATATCGTGAATAAGCATGACTTGCTGATGTTTTGCCCAAGTGAAGAAAGAGGATAATGAGCCGGACTTGTTCTAGACTAAGAATTAAAGTGTTGGAACCTGCTTTAGTGTTTATAATGAGCTATTTGCAAAATCTAGTCAGTCACAGGGAAAATAAAGAAGCCACAATTGTGATTTTAGGTGATTTTGTGGAAGCACTAAGAACAGTCTTGTAAATGTTAAAAATAGATATTTAAATGGATTACAGCCAGGGGAAATTAATGGCAACAAAAGACCACTGTAGTGTCAACTTAGTGTAATACAGTGGTACCTCAAGAGAAATTATTCCGTTCCAGGGTGGCTTTCGTATCTCGAAGCAAGTTTTACATGTAAAACGCCTAATCCGTGCAATGGCTCTCAGAAACAACCGTATAAGTTAATAAAAAATGGAAAACCAGAGAAAAATTGAGGAACATCTCTTCAATCTTTAAATTTACAAATTGTTTATGTAATAAAAAAAAACTGAATAAAACACATGCAAAAATACATAAAATGTGAAACCTTGCGATGTGGCAAAGTGTCGGAGGAGGTAGAACGGATGGAAGACATAAAACATAACGGCACCACGTATGAAAGTTAATTTTCTCAAGAAATTTGTTATAGTACATTATTGGTAATGTATACATAATGTTTCACTGGATTTAAAACTGATTTAAAGTGTTTCAACCCCTTTTAGCACTGTCTGCAACGGGAGAATGGAGCGCCAGGACCAGGAAGCGCAGGATGACTTTAGACTTAACAAGCGGATAATAGAGTATTTTGTAACTTGAAGCATTTGTATCACGGGGTACCACTGTACCTGATTGGAAGGCCACGACTGATCTATGACCCTTTCATTGGTGGAACTGAGTGTGAATATAATAGTGGGTAAGTGGGAAAAATATTAACGGAATTAAATTGACAGTATTCTGTTCTGTATGTAATTAATATGCACTGTACTGTGGACTTTTTAATCAAACTACAATGTAGACTGGGTGATAATTTTTTAATTATTTAAAAATGATTGTGAAAAATTTCATAAGTTGATAACGACAAGTCGAAATGCCAAAGTAATTCAGTGCACTCAGAAATGGCATCTCTATGTGCGACTCGGTGGAGGGGGAGCAGGATATTTATTTGGACTATGAAGTGGTGATGTGATCGATGATCGGCCCTCAACAAGCTCTTTGGTTCCAGACATTTACATTGTTGAAAAGAACGGTTACACAACTTCTATGGTCTAAAGATATTTAGATTTTGACAATCTGACCCAAAGCAGGTAGATTTTGAACAGCATCAACCTCAGACCTGCACAACTAACGCTACGGCAAAATCTTGCACAGACATTATCTAAAGCCATCACAAATGCTGTTGCTTACTGCATAGAAAAAGACATTCTTCCAATTAGCATTGTTAAGAAATTAAGCGCTCTTATCTGCATTCTTGACCCGAGAAAAGCAAAAGCACGTCACAAAGGTGAGAGAGAAGAGTGTCAGTATCACTATGATTATAGTCTTTGAATAAAAATGCCCCCAAAATGATCAATAGGTGAAATTATTGCACTAGTAACGATTGAAGGTTATTAGAGAAGGCAAGTTAGAGAAACCCAGTGACGCATTCTCAGAAGCGTCTCTCCATCTGCAATTCGTGAAATGTCTCGAGAAAGTTAACTTTTATACATAGTGCTGTAATGTTTTCAGCCATCCGTTTCACCTCCTCCGAAACATAGCTTCCCTCGCAAGGTAAGATTTCACATTTGTGTACATATTACGTATTTTGCATTTGTTTTATTATCATTTATTACATTAACAATGTGTAGATTTAAGGATTGAAGAAATATTACTTGATTTTTCTCTGGTTTTCTAGGCGTTTTACATGTAAAACTTGCTCCGAGATACGAACGTCGCCCTGGAACGGATTAATTTCGTATCTCAGGGTACCACAATAGTTGAAAACAAAATAATCACATCACCACAACTAAAAGCAAAATTCTTCCTTCGCTCAGCATACAACGTGTAACTCTTCACAATAACAACAAAGTGCATCAGATGCTGAAAAAGAATTTACAGCTCAAAATGCCACAATGGTTTGATGGCCCATAACGTGTTATTGCAGCATACAGGTACAAATCCATAGTGAAGTTGTCCAAGAAAAATGGTTCCATGAAAAGTAACCCATGATTGTGAACAACTACTGATGTCTGTTTTCAGAAAAGGCAAGAGAAATAGAAATGATGACCTTCCCTGCCGACACACCATAAGTGAGCTGAAGAGCATGTTCATATCCAACCTTAAAAGCAGAGAAGCCACGCATGCCATGATGCAGTGTGGCATTCATAATGTTTGCTATAATATGGCTGATGGTATTTCAGCACATATGTCCATGGAGACAATTGAGTACACCCTTCTCCACCAGTTTCCGTAGTGTAGTGGTTATCACGTTCGCCTCACACGCGAAAGGTCCCCGGTTCGAAACCGGGCGGAAACATCTTTTGTTTATGTTGTAACCTACTTCATTTAAACAAATTCATTTTGTTATTTTGAGAGACACTATTGAAAATAACATCAGAATAAACATTTAGGGGCTGAAACAAAAACAATATATACATAAAATTGTTTACATTTTAATCATTTAAAAATGAAATAGTTTTAGTCACATTTTAGTCGACAAAAATCAAAATCATTTTAGTCTAGTTTTAGTCACCAAAATATAAAAGGTTTTAGTCTAGTTTTATTCAATATAGATTTATATTTAGTTGGTAACTTTTTTAAAACAACACTGGTTGGAACCTTAATGAGAAAACAGCCCTAATTTCCTCATTTTTCAAATAAAAAGTTTAAAACTTAAAAACCGATTTATCTTCAATTTATTGCCACCGTTTCGTAAGGTATATATGTTGAAAATAGTGTCAAAAGAAACAATTGGACCTAATGACAACATGACATGCTACCTGCCACAGTTTCCGTAGTGTAGTGGATTTCAAGTTATCGAAACAACTTATTGTTTCTGTTTAATAAAGCGAGTGAGGGCTGAAAGCAGAGCTGTCTAAGGTTCTAAGAAAATAGTTAGTTGAACTGTACAAAGATTTCCAAGAAACTGGGAATGCCAACCATCTTTTTTTTAAAAATCTGATTAAGAACTGGAAAGTGAGGAATTCTGTTAAAACTTGGTAAATCAAAATTGTAAAACAGGTAGAACAAAATTTATAAGGGATGGAAAGAAAACCCACAAATAACTTCAGCTGAAATACAGGGCTCTCTGTAAAAGGGTTGCGAGGTGTTTCAAGGAACACAATAAAGAGACACTGGAAGAAAAGTGGGTTGTATGGTCGAGTTGCCAGAAGAAAGCCATTGCTATGCAAATGCCACAAAGTAGCCCATTTACAACACAGAGACAAGCCTCCAAACTTTTGGAAAAGGTAATTGGAGCGATGAGATCAAAGTTGAACCAGAACCACAAACGCTATATATTTACAGTCAACATGGATGGAAAACAAGGCTCTAGCTGGGAAATTTAGCTAGCTCTAGTACACTAGGAAACTTCCTTGGCTTAAAAAAAACATCTGATACACACAGATGTAGTGGGCATGCTTGGAGGGTTTTTTTCTTTTCTGTGCCGTGTTCCTCTCATATTCAGCATAGTGATCAGGATGTTTGAATTTCAGGTGATATATTAAACCCGACGTGGGGGAAGCCTTTGCAAACACACCCCGTCTTGAAATTTCAACATTGCATGTTTTGCAAATCAGTATCCGTGGGTCTTTCTCAAATATACAGAAATACAGCCATATTGCAGACTTGTTGCTTCCAGCAAGCAGATGCAGGCCGCAATTGAGACCAAAATTGACACTTTTGGGCCATTTTTAGTAGCCAGATATTCGTGCATCCCTAGTTGAAACTCATGCAGTTGCTATTTTTAGGTCCTGCTGTAAACTAGATCACCCTTCCCCAAGCCTACTCATCACCACCCGTGTATTCATGTGGAATGAATGAACAATGAATAACAGACAGGCTAGAATTTGTTCTCTTTTAGATTTACAACATTTGATCATGCATGTTTGGTGAGACCACACAATCCCAAAGAGCTGAATGTTTAAAAGAAAAACATTTTTGTTCAGACGTGATTTTTGAAAATAGCATCAGAATAAACATTTAGGACTTTAACCAAAAACGATTTACATATTACTCATGCTTTGCACCATTGACATAGTGTAAGAACCTTATGGAGGAAACAGCCATAATCTCTGCACCATTTCATAAGGTATTTATGTTTTCATAATTATAGTTGGAAATAGCGGTAAAAGAAACCATTGGGTATAATAACACAACTTACATGAAACCCACAACCGTTTCCGTAGTGTAGTGGTTATCACGTTCGCCTAACACGCGAAAGGTCCCCGGTTCGAAACCGGGCGGAAACAATTTATTCTTATGTTAAATGTGATTTTTTTTTTGTGTTAAATCACTTTAAATAATATTTAAATTAAAGATCATTTAAAGACTTAACTTATTTAAAGATTGAAAAATATTTTTAAACATACAGATATATTGAGATTACAACTATTTCAACTATTATGTCCTGATCTGGCTATTGTTCACACTGATATTTAATGGTGAACTTAAAGGTACAGAAACTAAACAAAATGAATTATCCACAACCTTTTGGTTTTCACTAAGATTCACGACTTTTTTTTTACTTAGCGTCACATGTTGAGTTAAGATACCCACGTTGTTTTGCTTGTGGTGCTCCCCATTAAACCTCTACCAGTTTCCGTAGTGTAGTGGTTATCACGTTCGCCTCACACGCGAAAGGTCCCCGGTTCGAAACCGGGCGGAAACAACTTTTTTTTTGTATTATTATTAAAGAACATTAAATGGTTTAACTTTACCAATTAGCAGCCTTCTTGTAACGACCATTGCCGTTTCAGATCTTCACATCCATTTTAAGGATCCTACGTCATCCATGTTTCATGTCAACATCATCTGTTCTGCTCTTCAATACAAGAAACTGTAACAAACAAGATGAAATATTTCAGATAATACTATACACATTTCTATTTCTAAACACAAATGGCCGTAAACATGACATTTTTTTTGGAAATTGCCTATGATGCATTTCACAGCGTTTCCGTGGTAGTGTAGTGGGAGCATCATGTTCGCCTAACACGCGAAAGGTCCCTGGTTCAAAACCGAAGAAACAATTTGTTGTTTATATCATCATTTTAAATAATACTAAAAAAAAAAAAACATAATAATAATATATATATATTATATATATATTATATATATATTTTTTTTAGTATATATATATATATATATATATATATATAGTTTCTTAATTTAGTCTCAATATCCCAATATCGCTATCACAATTTTGATAATACATTTATATCATTTAATAAAAATACCGAATACCGAAACGGTACGCAAGTGTCCCGAACCGAACAGGCCGTACGGAAACGGTTCAATACGTACCGTGAACCGTTACACCCCTAATTTGCGTATTCAAATATATTTATATTTTATTCCCAAAAACAAGGGAACAGCTGTGTATTGTTTCATCCGGCCAGTTTAAATAAAACTACTTGTGAAATGTCATATTTGGGTTTGACTGTGACTAAACAATTGCTCTCACTTTTTGATAAAAATATCGGGATATATATCGTATATCGATGTTCAGCCTAAATATATCGGGATATGACTTTTGGTCCATATCGCCCAGCCCTACGATAATCTAATAATTCTTAAAAAAATCTAGCAACATTTCAAAATGTAAGAAACAAATAAAGATAAGTTTTGAAGCAGCATAAGATAAGGAATGGTGTGAGAAAGAAATGTTTTGGTGTGTGTCTCATTTTATTTCTATTTTTGACTCTTACAGCTATTAAAATGAACTTTCCCCATAGTGGGACAAGTTTTTTTCCCATAATGTGAATGGATCTATATACAGGGCTCTAGACTAACTTTTTGCACTGGTGCGCCTAAATTTTTTTCAAAATAAAGTTCTTTATTTGAAGCACAATTCTACAAGAAAGGTAACTAAAACTTACTGAAAAAAGTGTTTAAAGTGCTTTACTGAGCTGAAATTTAAACTTTAAACTGATTTTGGTACCCATGAGCAGCAAATGCTTTCTTTGAAGCAGCATTTATTCCTAATTAAACAAATAAAAATGACAATACCATTTACTACCCAGATCAAGAGTTTATAATGCAGCCTATTTATTTATTTTTTTATTTTTAAGTATCAGAATATTATGGTTAATGCAGTAACGAGACAGTAGGCATTAGGGCTGGGCGATATGAAGCAAAAAATATATATCTCGATATCTTTACAGGATTTATAACCCCCACCCCACCCCCCAAAAAAACCCTACTGCAAAAAAAAAAATAATAATACAAATGTCAAAGTTGTTTTTTATTGAAGCTCAGAGGTGCTTCTGCAAATTTTCTTTCAGAAATCCTTGTATAC
>SRMA01027047.1:0-68413 GCA_007224835.1 Danionella cerebrum | reverse complement strand
TTTTTAGCAAAACGTTTAAAGCCACGTTGTTCAACGACGGATATGGGTGCCATGTCCACCGCTATGTGAAATGCCACGGCCTCTGTGATGCTACAAAACCTTCCGCTCTGTCTTTCATATTCTACACTCCGCGTTATAGAATTGTGGAGATTAGTTGCGCTTTGGTTGGCAGCAACTTTCACGGCATTCACGGCAGTAGACATCTGTCTGTTGTTCGTCTGACGACTTAAAACCAAAGTATTTCCATATAATGGAGCCAGCAATTCTTTTTTTGCAACAAGTTCTGTACCCTCCGGGCTGGTTGCGGGCGCCGCCATGTTGAATGAGACGACAGGCAAGGGGAGGGGGAACAAAAGCAAGGAGGCGGGGACGAGCGCAGCACAGAGAAGGCAAACAAGCAAATTGGCGAAAATTAAATATAGACATTATATCGATATGTACGATATGCCAGAATTCAATATTTTAAATATCGAGATATCGCCCACCCCTAGTAGGCATATTATTGACATAGGCTCCATAACATGTTCAATAATATATTCATCGGTCTTCCTTTCCTCAAGATACGACTGTACACAATGACTCATTCCTTTGTGGCGATATATGCGTCTCAGTCGATCAGGAATGCCATGTACGCACTGTTCACAATTTGCACAGACGTCTTTTTTTTCAATGTATCTGCGGTGACTCCTATAAATTGGGTGCGCCCGACATCATTGCTGTACGTCGGGTTAACATTCAAGCCATTTTTCTTTATAAGAGTTATTTCGGACATGAATTTAGTGAAGGGGAGTTCTTCTTTTGCAATATTGTAGGCAACGTTAAACTTAATTCTCATCTCGGCCTCGTCTGATGATCTGTTTGCAGCTGCCTGCCGCTGAAAGGCAGCGGGGAGAGGGGACACTTGAGCAGTGCATTTATCACGGCATGTTATGTGTTTTATAGAAAATTCTGAAGTTTATAGTTTCAATTCTAAATGTATTAGAGCCAGTCACAGGGGAGGTTGATGGCTCCGTGTCAGAGCATTGGTTATGATTTTCACGATCAGGCCCTAACTTATCTTTCTTAATGAAAAATCTGTCAATCGTTCTTTTCATCTTCTCTCGTAATCCACGTCTACATCCACTGTGTACCTGATGGACTCACCTCTCTCTGTCTGACTGCATCACGTGCATTTTCAAACGTACGTTCACACACATACAGGAATATCTGGACCACGGCCAACAATATTTATAGTTGAAAATTGTGTCACAAGTAAATTTGACATATAAGTTGCATATAACGCGGCATATAAATTGGTTTAGTCTGTGCAGTCACGTGATTGAATGCGTGTTCACACAGAGGGATGCTTCCTCTTTAAGTGCTCCCGTGAAAAGCAAGTTCCGCCTTGCATGTATTGCACATGACAGCATTTTTGGTTAAGTTTAGTAAAACTTTCCCAAACCTTACTCGTTCGGATTCGTATGCACTCCATCATAATTCCATTCATAATTCGTTTGCACTCCATCCATTAAACTCCACAGTAGCATTCGGGTGGGCTGCATTACACTCAAACGCTACAGCTGCGTAGCGCTCAAATCGCGACACGTGACCCTTACATTAGGTCACATGACATCAAACGATTACTCGACAACAAAAATATTTGTCGACAATTTTTATTGTTGACGTTGTTGACAATGTCGACTAATCGTTTCAGCCCTAATCTGTTGAACATAAACTTTTAGAGGCAGCAATTATTCTGTCCTGATCTAGCTGGTATTGTTAATATTGTTTTATTAATTGTCACAATATATAGTGGCAGGAATTTGAGTGTGTGGTTGCCTCCCTTATTTCAAAATTGAGTTCATTTTCATTTCTAAATTTGATTGCAGATGTAGATAAATGCCCATTCTTCAGAAATGAACATGTTTCCGTAGTGTAGTGGTTATCACGTTCGCCTCACACGCGAAAGGTCCCCGGTTCGAAACCGGGCGGAAACATCTTTTGTTAAAAAACAAAAAAAAAAGGTCTATCTAATATCTAATGGTTCAACTATGCACAAAGTAGCACTTCAACAATCGTCTCTGTTGAGAGACATATGTATTACTGTTGTAATGGGAATTGCAATTTATAGTACATAATCCGAGGAGACAGCATGATTTGGAGATTAGCAGACGCGCAGCTATTAGCCTGAAATTGGCTAATGGGTGTATTATTTGGAAAAAGGACCATAGTATTTGTAGTACTATGGTCAACTGATACATCTCACGTCTACACTATGCATTCCTTTCCAAAGACACCTTGAAATAAGGTAATATTTTTCCTAAAATTGTTTGTACCAATCAGCATTACATTAGGAAACATGTTATAACGTTGTAATAACGGTAAACACGTTGTTGAAAATCAACATAAACGACCTGTGTTACTACGAACATAATTTACATATTAACCATGCGAAGCACAGCGTTTCCGTAGTGTAGTGGTTATCACGTTCGCCTAACACGCGAAAGGTCCCCGGTTCGAAACCGGGCGGAAACAACTTATTGTTTTCTAAATTTACATTTGGTTAATGTATTTTTTTCCAATAAACGAAACAGAAGCAATTTATATTTAATAAGACACACATGCACACTCAAGTTCTAACACCAAAACATATGCGTGTATCTTTTATAAATATAAACATGTTCCAATGCATAAAAAAACAAATAAATAAAAAACACATTTGTTAAACCTTAAATAATAAAAGGCGCATTACTTCAACGTGCAACTATAGCTTTATTTTTTTAAGTTAGGACCTTTATTCACCGACGTAACATGGCTTTTATTATGAAAAGTATGCGTTTGCTGCTGCCGGAAAAGAGCTTCACACTGCGTTTGAGATAGATGCAGAGAGCTTCACATTACAGCAACGTTGATCCAAATATGCCTGGTTTTAACTTCGGGAATGATCAGGTATATTTCAAACCCAATAAAACATAAGTGTGATTTAATAGTTTTTTTTAACAACATACAAACGTAGATTTTAAACGGCGATTTGACGAAACTATGTACGAAACTAATGTTACAGTACTCGTATTCCTAGTTTAAAGTAGGAACTATATGCATCATAAATAACTGTTAAATGTAACTTAGTCGTACGCAGGTCAGTCTACTAAGAAACAAGCTTACCTCACTTTGAATAAATATTATGCTTTAATTTTAATATTAACTTACATTACGTTTCTTTGTTATTGAATGATAGGATATAGTAATATCACGAATGCGTAAACATGTTCGCTGTGTATTGTACGGCACTTAAAACAACTGATGCGAACAAAAGAGAAAGAACTGTATGATGTGCGCTATAGAGCGCAGCGATGACGCTCGTTATCACGTGACTGTTTACGCTGAGATCATGGATTTAAGATTCTCTGATCTACAAACCAACGCGAAATGAGCTCAATGTGGGTTTATGTTCTATAGATCATACAGGAAGCTGACCTAACCTGACACCACCAATCAGCCTTTTCTGAAGGTTTAAAGCACTGTGTGTCGCATTACAAATAAATATCTCTCCTCCATGTTTGGATAACACTGGCCACACTGAAATGAGTTACAGGGATAAAGAACTAAAAATACATTTCGAACCCGGACACGTTGAGCTCATTCAGGTAAGAACACTGCTACGTAACCACCTCTCTTTGTAAACATGGCAAAGTAACCGTATTCAAATCGATGAATAAATTAAACCCTCAAGTTATTTTTCAACGTTTTCACCCCAAAAACAGGTATTCCGTTTGTTCAGATCTAAAATCGAAGGGATTTAAAATATTGCAACTAGACATAAAATTATGTTAACCGAGGTAGCAAACATGACGCATTCAACAATGAAAATCTTAACTTGTCACTCAATGCTATGTGTGAGGCAGGGACCCTTAAATACCGATACATTAAAATTAAGACAAAAAAGATGATTCATATAATACCTTTACTCTTGACAAAAATTACGTCCTGCACAATAACATTTAAAGTATTCTTGAGCATCTATCTACGAGACCTGCTTCTACAAGTGTCCATGCAAGTGTAGTTACAATAATTGCCCAAAAGGGGGCAGTCAAGCGGTTTTCAGAGTTATCTTGTGAGTGTGCACGTATATCAATTAAATATGTAAACTGACTAAATAAACCGTCCTTTTCGAGTTCCAACTTTTTTAGCAACCTAAATAATTGCTCAGACAGAAATTCATTATTTTCTTTAAAATATTACGTTACCTATTCCACCGTTCCATGTGGTCGAATGAGTAACGTTAATGGCCTACACCAAATTATGCAAATTTGACGATTAAATAGCATAAGTGTCTTACTTTAACTATGTGAAATATATACGTGGACTTAGCGCACTCGTAATGACAACTAATGAACTTAAAACAAAATCAGACACATAATTATATGGTAACGTTAATCAAGCGACATTTTAACGCAAGCGTTAAACGTTACCGTCGACACGTGTACCAAGTTTAACTGAAGAAAGCAAGTTAGATATACAGATTAAAACGTTTGCTTTCTTACCTTTGTTGAATATTCCTAATTAATCAACATCCCACGACGAAAGGTTTTACAACTCCACACGAGGTAGCAAGATGCAAATTCACGTAGTGCGTCGTCAACGATCACAAAGAGGGCGTGTCCATATTCTATAATTAGCTCTCTGATTGGCTCACGTTTCTGACTTAGTTTCTATCGGGTAGCTTTTGTTATTATTTTATTGTTTTTATAGAACCGTAAACAACATAATCAAAGGGTAGTTGAAGACCACTAAATAATAAATAAATAAATAAATAAATAAATAAATAAATAGACAAAACAAAAATGGCTACACCCATCAGGTATTAAAGCTTCAGTATTTGTTTTTTCTTCAAAATACTCATATAGTTCATAACATGATGAAATAAATAAAGTGGAAATTTGAGTTACCATATTTCCTTCTTTTAAAAGAAATGTCAACGTCACTAAAACCTTTATTTTTAAAAACCCATCACTGGAATTGTGTATGTACAATTTACTAATGGTCAAAATCTCTAACAATAGTTGCTGGAGGGCATGGTTAAATAAATGGTTTTATTAAGAATGCGATCTGCCGGATTAACACAAAATTTCTGTCCTCCAGGATGAAGTCTACACTCCATATCGGCGTGTACTTGTGACCGGAGCAACAGGACTTCTAGGTCGAGCCGTTTACAAGGAGTTCAAGAATAACGACTGGGATGCTTTGGGGTGTGGATATAACCGTGCTCGGCCGTTTTTCCTGAAGTGTAATCTTCTGGATGAAGATGCTGTGCGGGGGGTCATTCAAAGCTTTCAGGTAGCATAGGATCCATCACATTATTACCCATCGATAAATCTCTGCTCTCTTATTCATCTCAAATGCATGTTTGACGTGTCGTTCTTTATGTTGTAATCCTCAGCCTCATGTAATTGTGCATTGTGCTGCTGAGAGGAGGCCAGATGTTGTGGAGCGCCACACTGAAGCAGCCATGAACCTCAACGTACATGCATGTGCTACGCTCGCTAAAGAAGCTGGTTAGTGAAGAAATAAATCTGAAGTAGATGCTGTGAAGCACTTCAAAATGAATGAAACTTCGCCATTCCCCTCAGGTGACAGTTTCCTCATCTACATCAGCACAGATTATGTCTTTGATGGACGTAATCCTCCTTATGGAGAAAATGATGCTCCCAATCCACTGAATTTGTATGGGAGGTCCAAGCTTGAGGGTGAGCGGGAGATTATCAGACACTGCCCAGGTTTGTTTAGTTCTTCTAAGTTTGGAGGATGTTGTTTGAATTGGTTCCTAAAGCTTTGTCGATCTGGACAGCGAAGATTAGTCAATGTTAAAAGCATTTCTAGCTCACTGTGTTCAAGGATTGGTGGGGAGTATAGAGAATGAAAGAAAGTTAGTGGATTGTTCTTGTAACTCTTATATGAAAGATGATGGATCGCTGGATGAATACACCTCTGTTTATGCCAGTAGATAATTATCTATGTATCTATATTTAGGAGACTCATACACGGTCTGTATGCAGTTCTCCATGAATGTATTTGGTCTGTGCAGGTGCAGCAATACTGAGAGTTCCCATTCTCTACGGGGAGGTGGAGAGGGTTGAGGAAAGCGCGGTTACTGTGCTTTTTGATCGTGTTCAAGAGGGAGCTGAGAGTTGTACCATAGACCATTGTCAACAGCGCTTCCCAACATACACCAACGATGTGGCACGTGTCTGTCGGAACATGGCTGAGCGAGCTCTTCAGGTGTTTATGCTGGTTATACACATTCGTGCCAAAACGAGAAGATCAATGAAAGGTTTAGTTGAAATAATTTTTAAATATATCTTTTAATGATTAATGCACATTGAGAGGAAGGTAGAGAGAGAAATGTGGCGGGATGGGCACAGATGCAACCATGCCAATGTGTCCTGCAAGCTAGCCACTCGGCCACAGCACAGGACAATTTATTTCAAGAATTTTTTAATTGTGTTTGTTCACTACACAGAAAATGAAATATTTTACTCACGATGGGTTACAGATAGAAAAAACAGTATTTCTCAATAAACACATCAGGATCAGGAATTGAACTCTTCTCTGCAAAACATGTCCAGCACACTACACCATGGACTTCATGATTAAGTGTAACATGGTAGGCTACCAATGTCCAATTCTAGTCCAATCTCTTATTACTCATTGGGAAAACTGGCGACAATTGCAAACAAAAAAAAAAACGGATGTTCATGAGAGGCACAGTGTTTTTGGGCAAGGGTAATTAAAAAATCTGGGAAAGCTTCTCAAAGAGTGGACCACCACATACAGACATCTGCATGACACAATGTCAGAGGAATCTGTGCTGGGCAAAGATAGGTACGGGCCTCTTGCCCAAGTTTCCAAAGTCTTTTTTTTTGCCTTACATTTGGACATTAAGGTCTTAGAATCTTGAGCAAGACACGAAAGTCAAGCTGCCTAAAGTCCAGTGTGAAGTTTCCACAGTCAGTGATGGTTTGGTTCCATTGCCTTTTATCAAGTTCACAGTCAACACAGCTGTCTATTAGGAAATTTTACTGCACTTCATACTTGATGCTGCCTAGAAGCTTTTTTTGGTGATGAAGATTTCATTTTGCAGCAGTATTTGGCACATGGTAACAAAGCCAAAACTATCAGTTCAAGGTTTAATAGGCACAGAATAACCGTATGAGTGGGCACAAACTCGTCTTGGCCTTTTGTCAAAGAGAAGATGAAGAACATTCCCTGATTTTTGGGCTCCCATAACACAACACATGTGTCAAACGCTCCATCCCATGTCGCCTTATGCAGTGCAATAGGAGCCCAACAATGAACTGAGGACATATTTTTTAGAAATATGTATCTAAGATTCTTACGTACAATTCTTAAGGATTAAAATGTAAACAAACTGAATTATGTGTAATAATAGAATATTCACTTTATAAAACTTACTATTGAAATAAACTGCCTTTGCCCTCACTATTCTAAATATTTGGCACATACAACTATGTTAAAAGAAGTTATAAATGGCACATGTCTTAAATCCTAAGTGGAGTTTTGTTATAAATTTTATCAAAATGGCACAATTGTGATTTCAGGACTCATCACTCCATGGAATCTTCCATTACTCTGCCAAAGAGCAAATGACCAAATACGAGATTGCGTGTGCCATAGCAGATGCTTTCAACTTGCCCAGCGGTCATCTGATACCAGTGAGTAATTGAAAACTGTGACCTGAAAAGATTTCAATAGCATCATCTATCCCTGCAGAAGCTCAACTGCAGAAACAAATATCACATATTATTTTTATTTCAATTTGATTAACCCCGTACCTAAGATAATATTCTAAATTTAGTTAAATAATGTGAAATATCTAACTTAAGCAGAATATTTTTACTAGGTCATAATAGAATTCACAGACCATTTTATTTTGTCATGCAATCACCTTTTGATCAGAGTAATTTGGAAAGAGTTGTTTGACAATAAATGGTTTCACCAAACCACTATCCATGAGTGGAAATAATGCTTTTGTGTTATAATTCATATTTTCTGAAAGAAAAAGCAGAATATTTCATGTAAACTTATTATTTTTGTTCACTGTAGATCCAATCTTTTTAAAGTTTGCTAGGTGACTAATGTAGAAAACTGAAGACATTTTTGTGCCTTTTAATAAGAGCTAATACTACTGGCTATTTACAAGCACCACTGGGCCAAAGAACTGAAAGAAAGGAATTTTTCCTACCCCATGACATCACTATGGGCCGTCTGATAGTCACTCCTCAGAGATTCAGAGCAGTTCAAACAGAGAGTCACTGATGTGAAGAATACAAAATGGGGTACAGTAAACAATAGAGTAAATTAAACAGTAAATACAAAAATAAAAACAGATGGAGGCCACTGGAGCCAGACTTATTAAACAGATGCAGAAGCTTAAAGTCGTAATCCCACATTAACTTGCTATTGGTTTATTGCTAATGTACAGTCTGCTCATAAAAAGCAACAATTAAGAATTGTAGTCATGTTCGTAGTAAGTTGCTGGTCGGCACCAACAATCCCCATCTTCTAATTAAAGTCATTAGCATTTCTTTGTAAGGTTTCCAGCTCCCCCTAAGCTACAAACTCAGATCAGAAATGTCTGACAGTGCTAAACCTAAAATGCATCATTATGGGTTCTAAAATATGTTTTTTTGTAGATGACTGATCAGCCTGCAGGAGCGGGTGCTCAGAGGCCCCAGAACGCTCAGTTAGAGTGTTCACGTTTGGAGCTGCTCAACTTGAACGTGGAGGCCAGTCCTTTCAAGAACGCCATAAGGGACAGCCTCTGGCCTTTTCAACAGGACAAGCGCTGGAGGCAGACTGTCTTTCATTAGAACCTTAAACACCTGGAGAAAACAGGATCCTTTTCTTAAAAATAGCATTTTGTTGAAGCACCTACAGTATTAAAAGCTCCAAATTGAAAGCAGCTTTATGTTTTTCCAAAATCCTGCACTTTAGCTTGATGTAGAAATATCCTGCAGCTACCAGGTTTTGCACATCTTTGTGTTTGTGTTTGTGCTAAATACTGAGTATCTTCTTAGTTCTCCTTGGTTTCCTTCCTGGATTAATTTAATTTATCTAAATGACAAGATGAAGATGATGATGTTTAATAAAAGAAAATGTAAAATCTTCCATCTGTTTTTTTTCATCCTTATATACAATCAGAACTATTAAAACAAAAACAATAGCAGGACGCTGATATTCCATCCTTCAGGATTAAAGCTAACTTGTTATTTTGATATATACTTATCAGCGTTAAATATGTAACTTAAATATATTACACAATGTAGATAAGAACATTATTATGATATTAGCAGGGCAGTAATTAGCAGTTTGTTCCCCTAGATCACGGTGTTGGTATTTTTGTTAAACATATTGTGCATCCCAATCCACACATCATAGTATTTTAGAGGTTTACCCTTTTGGGTGTGAGTCCAGAAGAGTGCATCTCAAATGGCTGATAATCCTCTGTGGGGTGAACACCATCTTAATTATAAAGTTAATTATTACGTTTTGATAAATGCATGTAATTTATCTGAGTCTGAGTAAAAACATTGGTCAAGTCAAATTAAATGGATTTAATTATTTAGCAGCAAAATAAGCACAGTAAAAGACAGTTTTCTTAATTTTCCGCTTACTTAATCATAGGGTAATTACAAGAGGAAATGTAAGGGAGGTAGCAATTTTCATGATTTCAAAGTGGCATGTCTGGGGACAAGAGCACCTTAATAATGGTTTAGAAAACATAGCCACCAAGTTCGAGGCAGTTGCGTTATAAATATATCACAGGGGAAGGTGTAACATCGTGATTTGGTTTTAGAGGTGTGGATGAGTGAGCTTTCACGATCATGTCAAACACTGGTGACTGTAAACTGGCTTCAGAAACAAAAGGGATTTGAGTCAGCGTTTGATTTGCTCAGTAAAATACAAAAACTCACAGGACGCAGTGAAGAGTCCTGACAGGAGCAGCTTCTTTCTGTCACTCAAGAGTTTGGACTAAAACCTTCCCTGTTGTCTTGGAAATATATACAGAGCTTTCTCGAGAGGGAACTACCTTGACGCTGTGATGTAATGTAGGGACAAACAGTATCATTAGTACCATTATTATCGTTGTGCTAACAAGTTAAACATCATATTGTCACTCTATGTTATAATTAGTAGCCAAGAAGTAGCTACAAGATTTAGCCAGGCTTATTTATTTTTCGTGTGAAGTTGTGATGATTTGAAACTTTGTTCCAGATTAATCAAATGGAAAAGACCATAAAGCCGAAATATCTCGAGCTATAGAAACTCGTGACGCCTGAGCGATATTAGTGCTTGGGATGACGTAAGCAAAACAGGCGGGGCCAAAGATATGCAGCGCACGCGCTGCTGTTTAACGGTCAGCTGATTTCACTTCTCCACGAGTAACTTTCTAATGAAAGTCCCTGCACCGCTATCGACTTGACATCACCCTGTCCGTTGTGACCCAATAGAGAAGAGATCTTTTTCGTGACTGCAGCTTTAACGGTGTAAAGGCGACGGCAGAGTTATCATAAAAAATTAAACAGCATTGAAGACTCAGTGGAATTACTGACGGTTCGCTGGAAGAGAATCTCATTTGAATTCGAAAGGTAATGAATTTGAATAAATTAACTCAAAATATCTTTACTTGTATGTATTTTTACCTTGCTTTGTGTGTTTCTTCGGTGCAGTAAAACAGAATGGGTTGGAAGTGCTAAACAAGCTCACTCTTCATGGTCTTAAAGACCCTCCAGTTTACGCTAAAGCTAACGTGACGCACCAAAAATAGTTTTTTTTTTCTTTGCGGTTGTTGACCTAAGCAGTATTACACATTTGTTTTTGTTTCATGTTTAAACACTGAATGTGGTATTTCAGTGAACTGCAGTTGAATGAAAGGTTTTTCCACACAGCGTCACGTTTTTAATCGTCTGGGTGTGCTGCTACTGACCTCTGAACAAACATCTTATTGTTTATGAATCCACCTCTATCCCTGATTTCATTATTATCTTTCGTTAAAATGTCTCAGAAGGATGTGGGCTACTCGATGATGACTAAAGTTAGATGCTAAATTATGTAGATTAATCAATCAAAATGTAAAATGTTTATTTGGTGTAATATAGACCTCGATTACTCTAAGCTTATGTATTAAATGCCTGAGTTTTCAAATCACCCTGAAGTCCTAGTCTGAATTCCATTTCTTTCCACATTTGGTGACTTGGACAGTATACTGTAAAGAAACACAAGAATTAAAGTTCTGAAGCTCTGTGGTCCTAAAACCAGTGAATGCTTCTAGGGATCCTGACTACAATTACCACCAGTCCCAGCCAACTAAGATTCTTAATAATAATTCAATGTACCAATTGGCTACATCACTTGTCACTGAGTTTTGATAGATGACACTGTTGTGGTGTGTGATGAACTCTCTGCTGTTGTGTTTTCTTATATGAAGAATGCTCACACACTATTGAATGATAGACAGTGGCCATTTTCTCGGCCCAGTCAGTTTTCTGCTGGTCACAGTTTTGGCTATGGAACCACAACAAAACTACATGTACTAAGGACAGCGTGTGGTGGAACAGCTCACAAAACCGTAACATTAAGCATGATGCAATGTTGTGTAAAAGAAAGTAAAACTAAATATGTAAAACACTATGTGTGCTCTGTTAAGCAATGTATTGTTGTATTTTATAATTTCAAATATTGGACTGTAACATTTGTCTAGCGGAAACAAAATAATAATAGGTAAATGAAATGTTTTGTTCCAAAATAGAAAATAAATTGCAGTTAAAAAAATAGATACTGCCAAAATAAGATTTAAATACAAAAAAGATTAATGTTAATTTAGAGTAACTTGAAGATGAATGTAGCCTTATTCATAAGAAAGCTGTAGTTATTTACTATTGTTGTGCTTTTGTTCATTTATATTGGTGGACGTTATTTGACATTTTTATAATTTTATTTATAAAAGCGTTTATGTTTCAACTCTGTGTGCATGCCATTTCTATAGTATTGTTCTAGTGTTACTGGGGCAATAAGTGGATGTTTCCAATTAGAAGCTATTAAGTTAATAATTTGCCATTAAGAGGCACTTTTTACTCAAGTACTTCATAGTTCAACTAGATCCATTACTTTATACTTGAAATAAATATAGAGAGACGAACCAATTTAAGCAACACAATAAGTTTGCTTTGGTGTCTCCTACTGTCAGTCAATTCCATCCGTTAATGTTTACCTCGTGAACTCTATTGTCACCTGATTGTAATTTCCAGGAGACGCCTGACACAGAATCTAGGAGTGTTCTCTAAAAACACAAAGACAGGAGCCCGGGGACTGAACAGAGTGAGCAAACAGAATTCAAAATAAGAGCTGAATGGGCCACTATTGCCCATAATGATTAACTCTTGAGTTGCCAGGGAAACTAACAATTGTCAGGGGAATTTTGAATAATCCATTGGTCCAGAAAAGCCGGCATTGCTCCTGTTTTTACTTGCTCTAGGCACATCCAAATTATTGGATACTATTACAGGCTCAAATGTTTGAAAAAGCTTTCAACTTTGTTCCACTTTCAAAATGAATCTGTCAGACCACTGTGAGTTTTGCAAACTGACATTAATCTTTAACTGCGCTTTAAAACAAAGTCTGGAAAATGTTCCATTGTGTTGTATCAGTTAATCGGTCCATTGATGAAATTATAATGTATTATTTCACTGCAATCTTGTAGGTAGCCCCATCAGTATAGATGAATTACGAGCAGCCTCCCCCTTATACGGCGGCTGGGCCAACCGCTCCTGGATACCCACCTCCTACAAATCCAGGATACCCTCCTCAGGGTTTCCCCCCTCAGGGATACCCCGCACCAGGTTACCCTCCACAGCCCTATCAGGGATACCCAGTCAATACTGATCAGCCCAACTCTGCTTATCCAAACTACCCACCTGGACCATCAGGCCCCTTCCCGGTGCAACCAGGATACCAAGGTTACCCACAGCAACCATATGGGGGTCCGGTTTATGGGGAAGCTCCCAAAAACACTGGTAAGAGTTATTTTCACTATTTTCTTCATCATGAACATTCTCATTTATAGTATTGTGGCGGAGGGTGTGGTGTGGGGGGGTTGCATCTTATCAAGTTCACTTGCTGTAAAAGCTTTTTAATCAGAAAGGTAGTACAGATCACAGTGCAGAGATTCACTCAGCTTACATCGGAAGTTATTCTCCTGAAAATTGTATACAATTGGCAAAGAATAAAACTGGTACTGGTATTGAAAATATTAGTCATAACCTATTATAGAAGACTCTGGAAGCAAGGGTTAAGAATGTATGACAGAAAACGCTGTTTTATTTAGTTTTAAACACTGAATATGCTAATAATACTGCAGTGAGAAAAAACAGGGAGAAAGAGATGGGTGTGTGTTTGCCAAGTGGCCAAAGTTTAAAGCAGGCAAGAAAGGTAAAGCTTTCAGCAACCTCATTAAAGAGCTAGCACATTACTAGTTGTGATGTAACCTCCCGTTCTATCTCAGAACAATTTTTTCTGTTACTATATGTAGTGTATGGTCAAATATTAAATGTAAGTGAACATGGGTTTGGCTCTGTGGAGAGAAAGGCCTGCTACATTGATACCACCGCAGTGTTTAACAGAAAATTATGTTATCAATTGAACCTTGACATTAATCCACTGATCTCTCAGAATCCAGATGACACACTATGGCTCAGGGGGCCCATTTGTTTTTGTGATTGCAAGTGTCAACAAAGACTCTTAGACTTGTACACCACACCTTTAAGCCTGCTGCTTTGTCCACACTGAGTGTGTTGGTGTTTTTTAACGTTTTTGCATCTTTTTAAGCCACACCACCTTAAAGAAATGTTAAAAAAAGAAACTATGTAGCCTATAATGACAGTTGTTCTCATTAAAGTTTCTTGAATAGAACTCTAATTCTATAATTCTTGTATAGTTTTTATTTTCACTTACTCTGTGTGAAACCAGTTAGACCAGGTAGATTTAGACCATTCATTCATCCATTTTCCAACCCGCTTATTCCCTTCCGGGGTCATGGGGGGTCTGCCGGTGCCTATCTCCAGCACACATTGGGGCGGAAGGCAGGGGTACACCCTGGACAGATCGCTAGTCCATCGCAGGGCAACATTCACACCTAAGGCAAATTTAGATTTTTCAATTAACCCCACAACAAGTTTTTGGTATTTGGGGGGAAACTGAAGTATCCAGAGGAAACTAAGCAAGCACAGGGAGAACATGCAAACTCCTTCCAGGAAGGTCACCAGCGAGTCGACAACATTCTAACTGGAAAGCCACAGTGCTACTCAGATTTAGACCAATTAGGTGAAATTGGATAATTTCCTATGGCAAACCAGACAGGAAAACAATGCGCTAAAGAGGGGTGTCATGTTTTGGGTTTAAAGACAAACGTAAGTAATTTACTCCCATCAGCTTACTGAGTAATTAGGCGACTTCTGTATTACGAAAGGGACTCATTTTGACGAGGTTAAAGGGTGTTTTATAAATCATGGATATATTTAACTTTTGTTTATTACGGACTTCTCTTTAAAACCCCTAAAGAATCAAAACAATCTGACGTTTATTAGCATTATATATATTCAATAATAAACATGCATTTTTTACTAACTAATAATTTTCTTTGTGTTTTATCCTTGGTGCAGTGTACGTTGTGGAACAGGGGAGAAGGGATGACTCTGGCGACCAGGCCTGCCTTACCGCCTGCTGGACAGCTCTGTGTTGCTGTTGTCTTTGGGACATGCTGACCTAGAATCAAGAGCAAGCCACTGTGAGCCCCTCCTGCTTTTGTACCGATTGTCCACTCCATCTTTCCAGCCTTATTTATGTTTCACTACTGAAGAGCCATTGACCAGACAAATAGAAGCAATCTTTTCCTGTAGCCTTAGTTTCATGTAATCCAGCTCGAAGCGCCTGATTTTAAATCCTTATATGATGCTCGACATGCACAGAGACACCTCGTCCATGACCTTATTTATAGAGAAATATTAAACTGAATGTTTTTATTATTTGATAGTTATCTTTATTAATGAATGCAAAAATTACACTTTTGCTTGAGTACAGAGCGGATGTGATAATCAAAATGGCCTTGCTCAGACTGTGAATGTTTTACCTGTATTAATACATGTGAGTTAAGGAAACCATTTCTATGAATAAACGACGAGAATAATCCGTTTGTGTAGCTTCTGCTGGGTTTTTATTCACTAAAGAAAACTTCAGTAATGATTACTACAGGTTCATTTCCAAGATTCACCGTTTCCGACGTGTTGAGGTTATTTGTGTGTGAACTCTGCAATCTAAAAGGGTCTGATCTTAAATAAAGCAATAATAAAAGTGCTAAAATTTCCATTTATATAAAAACAAGACTGACTGTAGCCAGCTCAGCATGTAAAATGTGTTACTTTGAGTGTGTTCTTGTTTGGTTTATTGAAAACTCGATGATAGATTAGCTAATGTCTATTAGTCTTCCACATGAACCCTGGTACGCTTCAGACTGTTGCATATCCAATCAAAGAATTTTATGTCACTAAAAGAAAACTAAAACTGTTTCTGTGCAGCAGCTCTTGGCTTTCTGGGTTGAATTTTGGGATTCCTGGAACTCTAAGCGAACTCTAAATTGGTAAAGATAACCACAGCATTGCTCCGGCTTCTGATGTCTTAATACTTACTTTTGTTGACTAATCAATTTGCGGACTTAAAAAAAGGCAAGTGTGAACACAAACTGCACCAGGACAAAACACTCCAAATCAAAGGTGATTCTCAGGAAGGGGGGGGGGGGGGGTTGGGGGGAAGGGGGGTCACGGCCACAGCCTCCATTAGTTTTGTTCCCGACCATGTTCATCCCTTTAGGACCACAGTGCACCCATCATCTTATGGCTACTTCCAGCAGCAAAACGCATCAAGTCAAAGTTTGTATCCTCTCAGACTGGTTTCTTTAACATGACAAAGAGTTCACTGTACTACAGACTAGAATTTAAGGATAAATACTTCATTGCAGTGGGCATAGACTATCCTACCCTACCTAGCTACCGTCTAAATGGATCTTTTGTGTCTCTTAAGGATACTTTACTGCCTTCAGTATGATGTCATGATTCAATGTGCGGATTTGGATCTAAGCAAATGTAGGAAATGAACCTGTTGCCTATCAGAAAAGGCTGATTGTCTACAGTGGTCATCTAAAGATGATTAGTTGATAAATGCTGTGGTGATTGTACTGTTTGGTTTGGGCGTGTCCCATAACGAATTGCAAACAAGCTACTGGTTTTCCTCTTCGGAAGGGTGTGGCACTCTTTTATAAGGGAGTTTAAAAGCAGGTATCTGTCGAACTGTTGGTGGGGAATTTCTTTTGCTACCCCTAACAGCATTTTTATCAAATCTCTCTCTTTTTTTTATTATTCCATAAAACATTTGCTATGTTGTTTCCTGGAAGGAACCATATTGCGCTAACAACACAAAGGTCAACAGAGTTCAAATACCAGGGAAAGCAAGAAGTGACAAAAAATGTGTTCATTCATTCAAAATGTAGGTCGCTTTGGATTAAAGCGTCTGCCAAATGCATAAAAGTAAATATAAACCAGTAAATTCTACCATTTAAATACAAATAATCTAAATAAGATCTCCGATGCATTTTGAATTTAGTCATTTGAACGCAACAGCTCACATTTTCACAAGGTGGGACCATAAAAATATACTTCAAATGTGTAAAAGTATGGTTTAAAAAATTATTTCCAATAATTTCTTTCTTCTAACTCTATTTAATCAAGCATTTTTGTCAGATCAGTAGTTACTGTACAATTCATCCAGTGCTGGCTTTCCTTGGTGTCCTTTTTTTTCAGTGATCATAAGGTTAGTGTGAATGTAACTGTTTTGGTTGGAGCTGCTTTTCCATTCGAGGAGAACGCCTAGATGCATCAAGTAACCAGTTTAGGAACCAGCGATCTCTTTTGTTTGTTCGAAGCTTTTATCATGTACTTAGCAGCATCTCTGGAGGAGCATGCAACACTCCTGAGTGATCCCTCCCCCTGCAGCAGTGTGCATCATCAGTTCTCTGGTAGAAACCCAGGGGTGTAAACATATCACTGTTGTGATGCAGGCTATTTAAAGCCCAGCAGTACTCAGCATGGCCGTCATTCAGATCTTCAGTTAGACCAAATAGTTGTCTGACGAATACTGGATGTGTTCTTTTCATCAATCCTTGTTTTCAGCAGAACATCTTTCTAAACCGCTGTGCATTCCATGTGAACAATGACTAGTTTGACTCGTCTGGCATTTAAACTCCAGTTCAAGATAAGTGCCAAACATTTCTGTGTATGCATCTGGAATAATTGATGGAATTAATTAACTACACCAGATGATGTAGCTTTTTTAAATCTCAAAAGTTGATTTCATGATATTTTCCTGAAGGTATTAATATGTTGGAGCTGGATCGGGTAGAGCACTGTGGCTAAGTTCATGCAGTGTGTTTGAGTTTGTATGTTTTACCTGTACATCTGGTCCAATGCGAGGAGGAAGCACTCCAAGACCATTACCCAAACAAATGCGTGGAGGAACCTTTAAATGAAATGCAATGCGGACTTTATTAGTAAAGAAAAAAATAAAATAAAATATACAAGATGAAAATAATAATAATAATTAAAATTATAAAGCATATTAAAGGTAAAGTAATTTTTTGAGGTCTACAGATATTATAATAAAATATCAAATCAAATCTATCACTATTTGGTTTTATAGTTTAAAATTCACATTATGCTATTTGGCACTGGGATTGGTATTTAGATAATACCCCAAAAGAAAAATATATATGAATACAGCAAAAATTAAGAAATAAAATAAATATATGCATAACTAAATAGACTTGGATGAAAATGCAAATATTTACAAACAAATAAATGGCTAAATAGAAGAATATGCAAATAAATCTATTTTTTCTTATTTATTTTCACATTGCTTTATTTTTTTTCTGTATTTCTGTAATTAATTGGGCTTCGCCTAACTTCAGTCAACTTTATGAACATTGATCTTTGTTGTAGTATGTGGCTGCTCTGGCTTATAGAAAATGCTGCTGATATGAAATGTGTTTCTGATTTTCTACTAATTAAAAAATGAAAGGCTTTCATGGATGTAACGCTGACTTTAGAGCAGGGAGCTTGCAAACAATGAAAGCAGTTAATTATTATTCGGAGAATGTATCTATAATTTTTTAACACGAAGCGAACCTTGAAACTTCAGAGTAACCACCAGGAACAAGAAGCAGCATCAACGAGTGATCCTGATTTAACCAAACGCGGCTTAGACTGAAGATAGGGCAGCAAATTAGAATATGGACACTGAAATAAATAAATGTGAAAATAAGAAGTGGCACGCTGGCGCAGTGGGTAGCACAACTCCACAGGTTGTCAGTTCGAGGCTCGTCGGTGACTATCCTGAAAGGAGTTTGCATGTGCTCCCTGTGCTTGTGTGGCGTTCCTTTTCAGGTTAAATGAATAATCTAAATTTCCCTTAGGTGTGAATGTGTGTGGCCCTGTGATGGACTGGCAACCTGTCCAGGGTGTACCCCTGCCTCTCGCATGATGTGCGCTGGAGACCCCTGTGACCCCGAAAGGGAATAAGTGGGTTAGAAAATGAATAAATGAATGAATGAAAATGGGTAAATAATAAAAAAAAATGAATATAAATATTTATTTATGAATATATATTTATGTATACATGTCTCCATTATTTTAGTTTTAATTTATTTCTGCTCTGTGTATGTATGTGAATATATAACTTTTTTTTTAGTTAGAAAAATGTTTTTTGTCCATACGCTACCTTGTTCTCCCACTGCTCAGATGTGTATAAAAGCATTCAAGTGAAAAGTACAAACTCAAAAGTTTTATTTTTTAACAGAATTTCAACAGAACCTCCTTTCATAATAGTCTCATGTACACACAGACTCTGAGGAGATCCCACACCAACAAAGACAACGGTTCAATGGCTGCTTTAGCTTTCGCAACATACCTCTGCAATGCTCTTGTGATGGTTTACCACATTATGAAGCCACTTCCTCGAAATGTTCTTGGTTTCACCCTCTCAAACTGCTGAGTCAATGAGAATACTTTACATGTGCAGAACGGTATGATTCACAGTCAAAACAATATCTCGCGTATCATTTGCCGAGACAAATGAATAGAATAATAAATAAACCCAGAAGACAATCAATCTGTCTCTCATGTATTATACAAAGCATGTAGAGTTTTGTTTCGTCACACAGTATATCGAGAACAGAAGTCGAAATCCTCTGAACAAATACTGTAGAGACATCTACCGAGAACGCGTTTGAGGAACTAGAAACCGAATGTCAAAATGCAGTTTCACAAACATACATGAGAGCAGCAGGCTGTTTTTGTAGAGCACTGGGGCATGAGAGCGAGGGGAAACTGACTGAAAGTGTGTTTCTCTGATGGTTTGATGTGCAGTCATGATAAACCAAAGCCTCGAGCAATCACACGGCCATCCGCCACTCATAGCCAGTCTGCTAGAAATATTCACCAATTTATAAGTCAACTGTCACTACAAAATCAATGTTCACAAGTGCTTCCTGTTTGGGTCCTAGTGTTCTTGCTGCTTTTTCTTGGTTGTCCTCTTTAAGGAACAGCCTCTGCAGCTCTTTTTACGGGGTTCTCTCCGTAGGAGATGGAGTTTGTGACACCAGCAGTGGCTGGACTCTCTGGACTACCTCCTGCCCATCTCATTCTGTTTAAGGAACTGGACGTTCGCGCCACTGTCAGCCAGTTCGGGATACTGCTCCACCGGTAGCACATAGTAGCCTTCATACCCAGTCACTTTCCCCAAGTTTAATATCTGTTGCCTTTCATTTTCAGCCCACACACGTCCCCCTTCCTTGCCATCCTGCACCAACTTTTGTTCCCTGGCCCAAGCTCGGGATAGCGCCCTCTGGTGAGCCTGCTCCAGCACACGAGTGCGCTCTTTCTCCAGAACCTCAGCTGATAACCCATACCGGATGCTGTAGGTCAGTTTTATGGAGTGAATTTCTATTGTGACGCCACGGCGTGAACGTCCGCTAACGGTCACATTGAGTCCATTCTCCAGAGTCTTGTGCCCGCCACTGAGTCCCAATGCCAGCAGGTCACTGTCTGCCAGCCCCAGTTTCACAAAGAAGTGGCAGTCGCGGCCATCAATGGTGTAATGAGTACCCTCCAGGTAGATGGCGCTGTTGAGGATCTGGGAGATTTTGCGGCTGTCTTCGCTAGCAGAGCTAGACAGGTCTGTTGAAACATGGCCGTCCTTGATCGCCAGCATCATGCCTCGACCTACAATCGGCATGCTGGTGCCAAACCAGTATCCAGGCTTGTCGTGCTTGCTGCGGCGCTGTTTGTTCAGTCGTCTTCCCTCGAGAACCATGAAAGCCTGGTTGTGTCTATCTACTGAGTACTGGACTCCAGTGAAAAGCTGTAAAAAAGAGAAACCTGATGAAACTGCTTTAGATGTTTACTGGAGATACTTGCATTTCAAGATACTTTAATGGTGTTTTACATGATTAAGCTTTGGTCACTTGGGTGATATGCAATAAAAAAACCTTCCTACCTACTTACAATAATAGTGATACACTCGCAAGAAGGAAATGGCTAGCAACTATTATTGAAATGTTGTGATAATCAATTATCATGGAGACGCTAGAAGCAAGGTTTTAGAGGGTATAACAGAAAATACTTCTTTATTAGTTGTAAAACACTTCCAATGCTAAATAGCTAACAAAAACTGCAGAGAGAAAGAGAGAGAGAGAAAGAGAGTGTGAGAGAGAGATTCAGAGAGAAAGAAAATACTTTTTTATACATAACTATTCTTAAAACATATTTTTTAAATCAAATCTATTTAATCAACAAACTATACAAAGAGCTTGGTTCATAAACATGCCCCCCCCGCCCCAATTTTTTAAAATTAATTGATATATTATACAATTATTTATTATTTAATTACCACCGGTCATTGTTTTATTTTATTTATTTATTTTTATTTTTTTTTACAAAACTGGATATCGACTGAGTATTCCTCTTCTGTGTTTTCTTGTTCTAAATCTAAAATTTGACAAGCGCCAGCTCTTAATTTCTGCAAAAAAGTTATCTTTTTTATCTGCAGAAAAGAATCCATTTGCAACCAATCCATGGTACACTTTTTGATCACATGACTGAAATTTAAGCGCTGGTCAGTGAGCACAACTGCAGTGTTTTTTTGTTGTTTGATAGAAAATGATTTTGATGAGCCTGTGCTTGTTTTGTCTGTGGAGAGGAAGTATACTATAGGAACGTGTAAAAAGATGAGAAATTGAGATGCTGGAAAGATATCGGAGATCTCCTGCTGCTCACCAAAGAGAAACTTTCCCCCAAAATTGGGGAAGCACGTTCTAAATGTGTTCTTGCCTTGAAATAAAAGGCACTATGTAAAATATATTTATTGAGTGTTACATAGAAATTGAGTTTGTTTCTAAACCATTCACCATTTTAACGGTTTAGAATAACAACTGAAGAAGCAGCCAGCCAAACTCACCTGAGTGTTATCAGAGTCCTGACTGGTGAGGATCTCATAAGGGGGGTCCACAAAATATAGTGAATGTTGAGGAAACCCTGGGATGATGTTGCTGAGCTTGAAACCAAACATAACCAGCCAACTCTTCACATCTGAGGCACAAAAAAGTAATGTGTTAAGGTCCTGAAAACCATTTCGGCTTTATAACGCACTACAGAAACCTGGGTATTCAATATTCTTAATGTTCCTTTAAAGGCTCTCTCAACTTAAATAGGTTTTTTTCTAACCTTTATATCACAATAAATGTGTGCTGAAAAGGTTTAATGCAGAAGCTTCAAATATTGACGTTGATTGCTGCTGAGAGTTCAGTTTGCTGCATTGGACACGTGTCAGTTGAGTTTATCTAAAACACTCGACCCAACTTAACGCTTTTACTTTTTTTTGGAAGGGAAATATGCTTCAGATACTTTGTAAAGAAATTACAAACATGTGCATTTGCATTAAAACGTGCCTTTTGAAGATCGTTCTTGGAAATTGAGCATTTCTTACCTGAATTTAAAAAAAATTAGTTACCTGAATCTTAAAACCCTATTGTTGTTTTGACCCAAAATGGACGGAGCTATGGATAGTCTCCAATACATGTGTAGTAACGGAAAAGAATTGAAATAAATTAAGGTCACTGTGTGAATAGAATACCCAGGTTATCTTTCATAAGTAAATTAGCTTTTTATTATTTGTTCTCTTACCAGTCACATAGTTTTTGACATCGATCATGTCACTGAGGGGATTGTTGTTCTTAAACATATACAGGTTGAAAGGAGCAGGTTCTTTACCGATCTTCGACCACAAGGTATGGTCAGGAGCTATCCATCTTCCAGCCAACACATCATAGTCTCTCTGAGGAAAGTGAACCAGCTTTGTGAGAGGATCATAAAGCCCTCCATGAAAGCCCAGTATGAGCTGGAAGTCCGGGTTGGAATCGTGGTAGATTTCTCCATAGGCTGTGTACTGCACCTGCTTTACCATCTGGCCGTTACTGCTGAAGATGGCTAGCGGAGTGCCAACATTGTCGGATGCGATGTAGAATTCCTCCCCTCCGCTAACCTCCATAGCAAACAGATGCCCTTGTAGGTCATAGTAGAAAGAGGTGATTTCAGCTTTTGTGTGGTTGTACACATGGGTGACCCTAGTGGGGTAGTTTAAATCTGCGTAGAAGTACTGCTGATGCTCCCCTTCATTAGTTCTGCGAGCGACACGGCGACCGAGTCCATCATATCTGTAAAGAACGCTCCATCCACCTGGTGAACGGCTGTAGGCTCGCTCCAGTAGGCCTTTGGAGTTGTACTCGAAGATATCTGACCCCCTCTGGGACAGCACACCATCCTCATCGAGCTGATACTGCATGTCACCCAATCGCGTGATTCGATCTCGAAGATCGTAGCGCAGAGGAAGTAAACGCGCACTGTTTCCAGGGTTAAGCAAATGGAGATTACCATTTAGGTCGTAACTATAGCGCCACGTTGACCAGTCGTCAACTTTGACTCCAACAAGTTGTCCATCACCATCATATTCGTAGCGGTATTGTGTGGTATTAGCATAAGGGCCAATCTTCAATTCCCGTTTGATAACTCTGCCCATGCTGTCGTACTGCACGGTCATCCAATACATCAACGAGCGAAAGATCTCGTACTGCACTTCCTTGATGCGACCATGAGCATCGAAATGCTTGCTGAGCGTCATCACGGCAGTAGTGATGATTTGGTTGATGTCATAGTAAATTATTCCAAACTTGCCGAAATGTTCAACCTTGCCGGATATCTCATCATAGCGGTAGAGATCAACAGGAAGTGGGGTTTCTCCTATAACCGGCTTAATGCTAGCCACCCTGAAGCTGTTGTCATGATAGGTATAGTCAAAGCGAGCATTGACCATTCCTTCTTCCGAGAAGCGGTACATCTGTTTGTCCACCAGGGGCCCAAGTTTACGATAGCGAATGGTGCAGGAGAAGCCTCCACTCTGGAGGTTGACCATCTTGAGCACTCCAGTCATCTCATCATAGCCGAAGGTAACAGCTGTGGCATCGTATAACACCTCGGTGAGTTTTCCAAGCTTGCCGTACTTGTAGAGGACACGTCGACCAGTACCAAGGTAGAAAGTTGCACGTAGTCGCCCATCTTCGCTAAAATCGTGAATAATGGTGGCATTACTTTCGGGAGGGTTGTAGGTGTTGCGAATGTAACCAACAGACACGTGGGTGGACATCGTGTGTCTGGCCATGCTTGGCATAGTGACTGCTGTGAGCCGACCCGCTGTGTCGAAATCAAAGACATACTGCTTTTGGCTCTGCTGAAGAAGCAGCACCATGGACTGGTAAGAAAGAAAGAGGACATGGATAAGGGGACATCATTTCACCACTATTTTGTGTAATAATTTCAGTAATTATTGATGGTTGACTGACGGTCACTCACTTTGTCAATGTAGCTGAAGCTCCAAATTTTGCCATCAACAAATGTTCTTGAAAGGATCCGCCCGAATGTATCAAACTCACTTTTCTCACTCATGCTGCCCCTCTGAAGCCCTGCCAGCCGTCCACTGGAGGAATATGATACATTGACCAGGGCTAAGCTGCTGCTGGGCAGCCAGGTGGCTGGTCGACCCTGGGCATCATAGATGATCCGCAGTGTGAACTTGCGGTGGTCATCGTAGATCTTCTCTGTCCGGGTGTTGCGGTCATAGTCAATAGACAGAAGGTTTCTGCTGTGGACCTGCAGGCAATATTTTTCAGGTTACTAACTGCAAATTCAACTATGGATGTTAATAAATGTTACTCCAAGCTCAAAGCCCTTCGAGTTATATGGAAATGAAAACATTAAGGATATCACTTAAAGAATGCGGAACATAAATATATTACTACTTTCCTGTCTTTGGAAAACACAATGGAAATCAGTAAAAAGGAGAATCTTTCATATAAACTTTTCTAAAAATGTAGAGGATGAGGAAATTTTTACATCATTTAAGTTTAGGGGTGAACGCTGTTACACAATTCCACTTTTTGTTAATACCAGAGAAACCATATTCAAACAGTGGAATATGTTTGTTAGTTGGGTCATAAGCGCAGGTTGAGCACACACCATACAATCTATGAAACGTGTTTAATGTCTGTGCAGTTCTGAGAGACACAGATGGAACCGGCCATCTACTGACAGTTGAGTTGATGTCTGAGCTGTGATACAAACACAAACCATAGAATTTGCTTAATTCTGTCCCCCGACAAGCTTGTGTAGGATGATTAACGTCATCGTGCAATTATGTAATTACCTTTTTAATGTCAATATAATCATTATTACTATTTATGTTGTATATAGGTCGAATACCAGTTATGAATTGAATCTGAAACAGCTTTATAAGAGGATAAAAACTGGTTGAGAGATAGCCAGACTCTGCTAAGAGACAAGATACTTTGCCAACAAGGTCTCTGGAGTACAAACATTTCAAAGCAGAATGGCGTTTCAAGATGCGCTGTTAAAATAAGCATAAAAAAGGAGCACTGTTCAGTATTGTAGACCCAGTGGTCCGTCAAGAAAACAAGGTGAAGACATTCTTACTCGCAACTTCCTGCCGAACACAGTGACTTTGCCCTTGGCCAGCTCTTTCCTCATGCGCCACTCGATGGAGTTGAGGCCACTGTCGGTGGGTAGACTGATGTTTCGCCGGCCGATGCTTGGACTCACAGATCCAGCAAGAATGTGCGGCTCTGTGTGAAAGCTGATACCCATCCCGTTAGCATAGGATACTCGCAGTGTACCATTGTGGTACATTTGATAGCTGTTCCGAACTTGATCTATAAAAATAAAATGTAAAAAATTAAAAGCTAGATTCAATCAATGCATCGATTAACTTTACAAGCTTATTTCAGTTAAGGGGTCTGCTGGTGCCACCTCCAGCTACTCCTACTCCTACACACTGAATTGGTTTCAGGGCCCTTCATTTACCAGAACCATCTTTTTGGAATGTTGGAGGAAGCTGGAGTATTTCAAATTGTTTTTCAACCAAAAATGCAAGAAATTGTCAATATATTTACTTATACTTAAATAGAGTTAAAGTAATCATCAAATTATTTACTGGAAATAATCCAATTGAAAATTCAGGTATTGGGGAGGACCTCATAGGCGTAACTCTGCCTAGCCCGATTGCAGAGAAGACACTGGCACTGAAACAAGCCTCTCTAGCTCAGTAAGCCTGGTGAAGGCAGGGCTCCAGCGCTTTCGGGATTCCAAACCTCGGGTCTGTGTTAAAGAGAGCCCCCAGTGCTACGAGGGCGGAGCTACAATGCCACTGAGGCGTGGCTCCATTGTGCTCTCTAAAGGACTGTGGCCGCCTCATTTTAATGAGTAGAGCTGCGAGTGTGGCAACCTCTGACATTTTAACGTACTTTTAGCCTTTTACTTTTATTAAAAATGCCCCATGACAATTTTAGAGAAACGAAGTAAACATACAACTTAAATAAAAATGAAACAAGTAAATGCAACTAAGCAAATGTAATTAGCAAATGTACCCAGAGGTAACCCATGCGAGCACAGGTAGAACATTCAAACTCCATAATGGAAGGCCCTTCAAATGAAGAAGCAGCAGTGCTACTCTACTACTCAAGTTATTTCTATAAAGGACGTATCTCTAAAACGTACTTTATTTACAACAGAGCACTCGGTTCAGTCTGACAGTAGAGTGCATTAGCGGAAACCCTGCACGGTGGGCCGGATCTATGAAATGAAGCTTTTGGTTTGCTTTGGCTAAAAGCAGCACAAACATCTTCAGTTCCACTTACAAGTTCTAATTGGATCAGATGCTACGTTCTACAGAAACGTACCTGTGAAACCCAAACATTTAGAGTTTCAATTGGAGGCAATTCTAAGAGTAATTTGCTAACAAGCGGAGGACACCTACCGAGTTGTTTTTTCATGTAATTTTACTCACATAAAAAGACAAATTACACTTTAGAGGCTCCACATCTATATACCGGACCTAGAGATAGGAGTTTAAGCCTTCAAGCATAAGCCTCCTCAAAGAACCTCTAAAGGAAGTAAATTGCAAAATGGTGATTTCTCTGCTGGATGCCATGCATTCAAACAATGTGGCCTCCCTGCGGCTAGAAAAGAGTAACATCTGTCTGCTGCTTCTTTCATCTAAATTGATGTGATTTAAAGAGAGAAGAGAAGAGGGATCATCTGAGGTTTCCTCTTAGTGTGTGGTGAGTTTTTTTTTATCTACCTTGAACCACCGTGTAGGAAGCCTCCACAGATGAGAGATTAGTGATGACTGTGACGTCATCATCTCTGTTCGAGCTCTCCATGTCAATACTAATGGACTCCTCTATCTCGCGGTGCAGACTGGTCACCAGGCCCGTGGGGTAAGTGACATTGGTCAGACGACCCTCGCCGTCATAGCTGTGAAAATGTGAAAGGAGAAAAACTGAAACTACAACAGCAACTGTGTTTCTGCATATGGACACTAGATGGCAGTCTGAGACTGACTTGTCTGTGAGGGAAGAAAAATCTCAATTCATCATCCATTTAAAAGATAAACATTGACAAAGGGAAAAGATCACCCATATGATACTAGCCACATATTCTACATTACACTTTCATGTGAAACTCAACGTTTTATGGCAAAATCGTAATTTTGTATTAAAGAAACCCCGAAAAGAGCAAAAACTGAACTGAAGACTAAACAACTCTATTGACTTGAATGTTAATTCTGGCAAATAACACATGGCAAATAACACACCATAAGCTAGAAAGCAAATGTAAACAGACTTTCATGTTTACCCATCTAATCGCTAGTTCACATTACCAGCTATGCTAAGGTAAACTTTGGGTTTATTCTCTTCCAACCGCTTCCTGAAGTAGCTAAACAATAATGACTCCACAGCGTTTGTCTGAATGTGTTCAAGCTGCTACAAAAGCTGTCTGCAACCCAATATGCAAGCACTAGTCAGATGGCATTCCATGCTACTCCCGGTCTGATATTCTCTATTTCCCTTCTGAAATTATATGTTTGATTTGAAATCTCAGAAATCTCAAAAGCTCATGTTTCAGAGTGTTTACATGCACGTTAGGAAGCCTGTCTTGGTCAGTAAGTTTATTCGTGTATTGTCATGTTAACACTCGTATTCCTTTTACTGTTCAAAAACAAAATCAACTGGTAGTTTTTCCCCAATGCCTTGATTTAACTTTACCTTTGAACACATTCCACAACATTTGGTGTTTTTATCTAGCACGTGTCTGCTACAAATCACAACAGAAGAAACATCTTTGATGTTAATCCTAAATATCTCAGAAAGCCTATTAAAAATCATCCAGTAGCATTGATTCGTTCCTCCTCTGCCGTCTGGTCTGTAGGAGGGTTGGCAGTTATTGTGACACCAGGTACTGTTCCTGAATTTTATATCATATTCATTGTTTAATTTCTATTTTTTTAACCAATTTCTGTCTACCTTGTACTATAATCTGATGTCTTTAAATTGTATTATTTTTCTTATTAAGTGATTGGTGGACAGCACTCACTCATGTGGTTGCAAAAAGGGTCATATATGAAAACATATTTTATAATCTATAGTCTGATTTCTGAGATAGAACAGGAAGTTACATCACAAACAGGATTGTGCAAGCTCATTAAATTAACATTTAAGAAACATTTGGTCTCTTTCCTGCTATAGACTCTCAAAGAGCCACTTAGCTCTATGAAATCTTTGCCTCTCTTTATCTTCAATGTAATGTTGTATTTGGCTGTCAGCATCTTCAGTGTTTAAGCTAAATAAAGCCACATTTTCTGTTTTATTTAGCTTGCGTCCAGAGTCATCTATAGTGGGTTAAGATTATTGATTAAAAAAACTGCACTACGTTTGGTAGAGCCGGCATATTTCCGTTATTTTATATTAATTTCTTTTAAGTTTCCCATTTAATTAAATTAATTAGCTGAATACAAATATTTTAGACATGATATTTGAGGCACTGGTCAAAAATGAAAAAAAATCATGACGGTAAGCTGGGGAAGATACATTTGCCAGCTTTTTGGATTAAAATAAGCACACTGACTTATATATCCTACAATGTGTTACAGTTTGTAGCCTTTTCTATATTTGGTTATGTCTAAAACCTTTTCCATCACATATTATCTGATACTCACTTGTAAAAGTTCGTCCATCCGGTCTCCTCTGACTTGGCTACTAAAAGTTCTGTGTTTGCTTCATAGCTGAGCTGTGCCACCTCCTGGCTGAGAGCAGACACTGATCTCAGGTTGCCAGCTGGGTCTATTCCCAGAGTTACCACCTGGTTCTCTGGCAACAGCACAAGCCTTATAGAACCAGAGGCCTCTCTTCGCACCCGAAGTGTGTTGTTAGAAGCATCAGTAACCGCTGCCAACTCTCCATCTAACCCATAGGTGAAGTTATACAGGGGCAGACCAGTGATGAGGCTAATGGTTTGCCTATGAAGCCCATCAGGACTAAAAACATAGAGCTCCTGTTCCAGAGACGAGCCCACTTCATACTGTCCGCTCGCAGTGGCGTTGGGACGATTGCTGTGCACTGAACGCACACGGATGTTGTTGAGGTCAGCGATGTACAGAGTCCCGTCTGGAGACACAGCAAGGGAAGTGGGACAGTTGAGGAAGGCATCTGCCGCATAGCCCTCGTCTCCTGAGAAACAGTTGCAGTTGACGTCGTTCTTGCAGTCGCATTCAGAGGCCGCACCAGCGAGAAGGGAGATCTCGCCACTGGTGCTAACCTGGCGAATTCGGTTGATCCGTTTCTCATCGGTTTCGGCAATGTAAAGCACTCCACTGTGGGATATGGTAATTGCTGTGGCGCTCTCCAGGGCAGAATGGATGGCGAGTTTACTGAGGGAGTAATCGATGCCAGGGACCTGGCAGTGCATGGGTCGCCCTGCTATAATGCTGACCTGGTGGTTCTCAGAGATGCGCAAGATGATGTTGTTCTCCAAAACATACAGAGAGTTGTCCATGGGGTTGATGGCTAAGTCTGTGGGCCACTCAAGACGTACCTGGAACATGAAAAACCAAACACGTTGTGTTGGGAATCTAAACATTGTCTGGCTGAAGTGTTCACATCAATCTCTATGTGGTGTTCCTGCGTTTTTAACAGTTTACTGGTGCTATTACACCTCTAGTATGTTTAATTTGGCTCGGACCAAGTCATTCACACCACACTGGTCGCTCGGATCTGCACTTGTTGAAAATACAGCCATGTGACACCATGTGGGTCACTCATTAGTCCTATATGCCATCATACGTGTTTCCTCGACTGCTTTTCAATTGGGGTGAATGAATGTGCACATGGTAGTAAACCGTGGAGAACAGAGCGTCTGAAGCTAGAGAAACCACGCTCAAAATGACTTCGCTGTTTGATTTACTTGCAGTAATCTCATGTTGCAAATAATGCTCGGATTACAAACTACTCCAAGTTTGACCACGAGCTGCTATGAAAAACACTGCTTTGTAAACCGACACACACCAATACGGTGGCTGTAGTCGATCAGAAAGCATGTCTTTGTCGTCTTCATTTGTGTTTACATTCTCACCACAACCAATCAAGTCTAGAGAGAGATGATCAACTCTCTTGGTTGGTACTCTGCCCTAACAACCAAATGATCAAACTCTGATTTGAACTAAACACAAATGAAGACGACAAAGACATGCTTTTCAAGTAGTTTGTAATCCGAGCATCATTATATATATTCAGTGTTAAACTGAGTGTAAAACCTTGCATTATTTAAAGGCATCAATAAATAACCAGCACAAAGTAAAATCTGACCTTGAATTAATGAGTTACCAACATACTGAAAATAACAACATTTTAATAAAAGCAGATGCATTTTGTGTTTGCTTTCTGTATTACTAACCAACACAAATAGAAAAATAATACTTTCTATCCATCCTAAAGCATATTGTACACTAACCTGGCTGACGTCCATGCTGGAGTCGCAGCTGAGGGGTCTGACTGCCGTCAGGTCATTGGTCTTTATCAAAGTGGAGATGATTCCATTCTGATCCACTTTTCGGATCATTGTAGCATCCACAAAATACATCATGCCATTCTTATCCAAAGCTACACCTGTGTGAAAAAAAAAACATTTAGTGAGGGACAATCACACTATATACCTGTGGATGAATATTATCCCTTGTGTTGAGCTGTCAATCAATCTGAACCCTGCAGTCTTTATGAGCACTTTTTTTTGTTTTTTTTAACGACTTTACAATTCGCTCTAATTTATTTTAATTTTAAACGTTTTTTAGTGGCAATGCTTGATAAACTTTAGGATAACCCCAGCTTCTTTTTCTTTAAATATTTTTTAATTATATTTCCCAATAATTCCACAACAAACCTGAAAATCAAAAGTGTTGAGAGAAAAAAATCTAAATTCCCCCCAAAAAGCAAAGACATTGTCAAAACAATGTGAAAACTTTCTAAACCTAATAATACACTGTTCCAAGCAATTTTTGTGCCATTGTGCTTTTCATGCCACAACACAACACGCCTAATCACAGGTTCATTCACCACTAGATGACACGGATTTGGGGAAAATGAAAGACGATTGACCATTTTCTCACATTTTAATTTGAAAATTAATGTGAAACCTACACATTATGTTTGAAATAAAAATTAAACAATAGGTGGCTTATGTCATTCATACGTACTTGAAAAAATTAAAAGCAAAATACCAATATATAACAACAGATAGGATCTAACAAGTAATATTTATACTTTTTATTATAACTGAGACTTGCTCATAAATTGGTAACGTTCTTAGGGGGCTCTCATTCCTGCTCTGAAGCTCCCCCCCCCATTAATACTCAGATATTAGATTTGATTACAACCATGAAAAGGTTAAGGGAGAAATACAGTGTAGATCAGAGAATTCTTTCATATAATTTCACTCAAAAGTGCTGGTGTATGGCATCGTGGTTTAAAGGTTTGGTTTGGCAGTCACGGATGAGTAGCACAGGAGTGCGAGCATCAAGCTAGTCCTTGTTTCCTCTCCTCTCCACGAACTCTTGCCATCTTCCCCATGCCAGCATTAGCCCTGACGAGCTTAACATGAGCAAACTGCTGTGAACCAATCTCACGTTGGAGACTTGCTGGAAACAAGCTGAATGCTGGCAGCGTCGATCTCATCATCTCTGGGTTTATGTTTTCATTTGGCTGAGATCTGCAGCATACATCTCAATGATGAAGCAGGGTTCTGTGTAAGTCCTGGAACCAAGAGATTCCTGCATTCTTTTGTTTTAGAGTAGGAAGCAAACCATGGAAATTTTCTTTAACTCGCAATAAATATATTGATAAGATTACTTCTTTTATCGAAAGATAAGCAAAAAATATTGTAAATCTCGTTCTAAACAATTGAAACCACAATGAAGGTTTAGAACGAGACACGGCTCCCTAAAAAACTATTTATCTTCAAAAAGATAATAATGTATAAAGAATGTAGGTTAGCAAAGTAAAAAAACGACTACATTCTATTCACTAAAATCTGTCTCATAAAGATTTAAAAAGAGAGAGAGTGTGCAGAGTTGAAGATAAAGGAACTGAATGCATTTGACATGTGAACGTTTAGTTTCGTGAAATATCATTAGTTAATAAAACTTGAAGAGAACTTCAGATTAGCAACCAAATGGTTCTGAAAGATCAGAAAATTCATAACTTCAGGTTGTTTTTACTTTGTATAAACATGTAAACTTGTCATATACAAGGCTATATTGTAAATCGTTAATGTTAATAGTCTACATTTTAACTTTAAAAATAGCATTTTCTGTGATTTACAATAACTTATTCAGACCTATTTATGCATTCAGACCTTATGACATGAAATCCAGTACGTAATGATAGATTTCCTATATTTTGCAACTTTTAAAAATGCATCTCATGAGCAAATCCATGACGACACGTTACTGTTATATGGTAACACTGGCACATTTTCATGAAAAAACTTCGGGGGATATTAATAAAAATATTTCATGGAAAAATATTTTCGGGGGAATATATGTCTATCCGTGAAAACTAGCATTAAAATTAATTGTTTTCATTATCTAAAAACCATGGTAAATGATAAATATTACTTCATTTGTGGTTGCTATGGCAGACATCTTTGTTAAACAACCAAATGTGCCAAATTCCACGGTGCATAGTGGGAAATCTGTCTCTAGTAAACTAGACCTAAAGTATGTCAGAAAATTACGACCTAGAAAAAAATTAAGATGAAAATTATACTTTTTAAGACCCTGCAGAAGCCCTCTGGAAGTGCCAAAACACCAACATGAACAAGCTTTTAAACAGCATTCAACTTTTCATTGAGAAACAAAAGGAACATTAGAAAATTATGAATAAATCAAGCTCTCTCCCCCACCAAAATTCCTCACTAATGTTACATACTGTAATTGCACAAAAGTTCACACTGCCCCCTAGTGGGTGGATGATATAAGAGCCTAACACAAATCAAACTGTGCCCTGGACTTCTGAGCTTTACCTTTTTAATTAAAAAAATATATAGTTTAATTAAAATTTTCATTTTGAAATAGTTTCAATTGTTGGTAAAGAAATAGTTTTGTAAAATGTAAACATTGAGGTATGTTTCATATGGCTTACAGAGGGTATTGTTACACCCTTAATCGCCTCATTACTCGTACTTCCTGTTCTGGAGACATACGCATAACTTTCTTTTCTTCTTCAGTCACAAACTGATACTTGTAGTTTAAAGGTTTTATCAAAGTATGTCTCTCGCTGTAAAATCAAACACTTCTGGCTGTTGAGGTTTACAAAGATGCGTTCGTTTTTTTAAAACATTTCTCTTACATTCCTCATCATTGGTGCACAAATCACTGCAGGCTCTCCAAAGGAACTTCATAGCAGGTATCTGATATATTTCTCGCCCACTCTGATAATCCCAGGGGGAAGGTGTTTTTAAAGGCAAAATAATTAGTAGTCTGTGTGTGTAGGAGCAACGACCTGGAAAAGAGTCAGCCGCTGCATCGCTCGGCTGCTAGTTTGATTCCCGCTGTCACGCTGATCATGTCAGACTGTGTTTTATTCTGAGATAAGAAGCCAAAGTCAGTCTGCTAACCTTCTCGCTCCCTTTACCTTCTGTGTCATTTCTTTTCCTCACTTCAGTGGCGCATGCAGGGTTTTAAGAATGATGTCTGGAGTCTAGAGAATTACAGGTTACTACGGATTGTGATCTAGTAGAAAATGACAGCACCTTGTGACTCTCTAGGAAATAAAACTACGTTTTAAGGTTCATTGGAATTTAGAAAAAAACTGCCTCTTCAAACTGTGTTGAGAATAATGAGAACAAAAAGAGGGGAATCTTAAAAAGATGCACCTCTTGGACTCATTAGAGTGGCTTCCACAGCCTTGCCTCCATCTCCACAGCGGGCCTCGTCGAAAGGGACACACTGCTCTCCTGTCCCCACCACCACCTGAGCGTTTTCCAGCAGTGGTCTGGCACCATTCAGGGAGCGGACACGGAAGATTTGCCGTGAGTTTGTGTCAGACAGGAACAACGAACCTGACATCGGATCCACCGCCAAGTAGTATTTATGGCTTGGGCTGTTGCTATGGGAATAGGAAAAATGGTAGAATGTGTCTTAACAAAATCCTTTGCCAAACAGCACGGTTACCTTGGAGAACATGATGAAATGTGAATAGTTCAGTTCAGTGGGAAAATAATTAGAGCTCAAAAAAGAAACCACTTGATGTCAAGGGGGAACAAGGGATTGTACCATATTGAACGGCAAAGAATAGGGCGGAACAAAAGCATTTACAAAGAATACCAAGCGTTTTAGAAGTGAACACATGAATAGTTGATTTTTATTACCTGTGTCTCAAATCTTTGTTTCTTCATGGAGCAGGAAATGGGGGAAAAAAGAGAAAAAAAATAGAGTAAACATAACAAAAACTTGGACATCATTTAAGTTTATATCTACACAGAAACTATATTTTTTAGTAAAGTATATTTGCTGCATGGCAACAGCTTGCATTAGTTTTGGAATGAATGAAATAAACTCATCCAACAAGCTTCTCAGTAAACAATTTAATAAATAACTGTAATAAATCCTAAACAACAGTAGGTGGATCTCTCCTTTTGGGGCAGTGCTTAGCATTAGGTCAATTGGAACCCTTTATATTAAATCTATTCGGAGCATATGAAAATATTGAGGGTTTATATTTTAACCTGTCCTGATTAAAAGCCACCACATGGGGCCGTGGGGGTCGGGTAGGTGCTTCATTTGAGCTGGACAGTTTTGTTATCTCCAGGGGAGTGAGCACCTGGTGTGGCATTTCCTCATCTGGATGGAAGACATGAATTTATGTAATTATTTATTTATTTTTCCCATGGACCATTTTGTATTAATTGGTGTTAAAAAGAAAGGGGTGAGTGAAAGAGAGATGTACGCGAGGCGGAACGATTCAGGAGTGTGTCATATAGTGGTCCAACATACGACGGGGCCAGACTCTAAACAGTTTAAATACAATTTGACTACTGGCTAAAAATAATTCACATTTTCCTCTTAGATTTCATTTTTTCTAGAACTAAAATGTCAGTCTGTGTCGGTTTGTCATCATCATATTACTTCAGACTTGTTGCAGATTTGTCATTGGCTTGTTTATATTTATACCTTTTACAATACTTTGTAAATGTAAAATGCGGATGTTCCAAATTCCATCGTACCTGAGCTCCAGCACGGCAGTAGTATTGAATGACGAGTAAACCCTTCGCACAAAGTTAAGGTCACCCACATACAGGTTGCCTTCTCCGTCACAGGCTACAGCAACTGGCGCCAAAAGCTTATTGCCCTCCGCCATCCCGCTGCAGCTGGGGCATGATATGCTGCGCCTTCGACCATTACCCATAATGCTGTTGATGATGGGTGGCTGTTGCTGGGTGAGGAAGACATTCTCCCCACTCCCCTTATGAAGGATTCCTGGGGGAAATACATCAAACACTGTCACCGGGTGCAACTGAGTGAAATTTCAAAGATGACACATTTTTAATGGCCTTTACACACACAAATGTGATCCTGAAATTAAAGCATTAGTTTCTGTTGCGTGACATATTTATAGCATTTCTTGATCAATAGTGTGAAACCAGCAGTCATTAAAGACCTCATAATCATCAATAACAACCCCCCAATAATGTGCTAGGGCAATATTAAGCTGGGCTTGTGAGATATTTTATCCTCCACTGGAAACTCTCTGTCCTTGTTCGACTCCCCATAAGCTAAGCTCCAATCAAAACACACGGTTCTTCTTTTGAAAACAAACTTCACAGTTTATTCAAAGAAAATAAGTCTTTGGAAGGGCAAACTTGGTGGAAGTAAGCGCCTAAAGATAAACAGGTGTGAAGCAGGAGGGTTTGTAATGGTGCTCAACACAAACACATTTCCCACAGTATCCGACTTTTCACCCAGGAAAAGCTAGTTAGACCGTCAGCTGCAGCCATGACCTGTTTCTTCTGCACAGTAATAAAAAACAAACGACTCAAAGGATATAAAACTCAGCTTAGTGTAATTAAACCGGTCAAAAAAGGGCATTTGTGCTTCAGATTTCCACATAATGCTTCAGGGGCATGACACCACAGAGATATAACTATATAGTTTTATTCCTCATTAAACACATCTGTTGCGCTTTTTCTCCTGACGGTTTCAGATATAGGGAGAATAGATCAACCCTGCCACACGAGGACAGCCAGTTACAGTTGAGAATCCATTGGCAAAATTAGGAAAACAAAGTGCATGGGGAACTTTTACTGGGTCTATTTCACAAAACCCAGAAGCACTCTCTCGAAGTGTAAACTTACTTTCGGCGAGCATCTGCCCACTGCAGAAACTGCCAATTGGAATGCTGACTGTGGACTATATTCTACCCTCCACAGAAAGATTATCATCCAGAAAAATTGTCGAGATGATGCATGTATAGCATCCACAGAGAAAAAGTTGGACCTTTATTATAATTCTGTTAATCTGAGCACGTTTCTATCCACAGTCTCAACAGCATTGCTTTTATAAGTTCACAATGAATTCTTTCAGTTATATTGACAGAATTGTCATATTTAAATATGGTATCCTTTAACCTTACAATTAAAATGTGTAAAGTGTAATATGTTACATTTGTTATTTTAATAATAAAAAAAGTTTAACATATTATTGACTTTATTAATGTGAGTAAATTGTATTAATTTTTATGTAAATGCATCAATAAAGATGTATGAAATCACAGGTGGACAACAAAACTGTTGAATGATAAAATATTTATCATTTAAGTCTGTTTTGATTTTCATTTCATCAACTATCATTACTCACTTACTTACGTACAATAAACAATTAGACCCTGGGGAAAATATCTATTTTTATCTTTTGAAACTTTTATAATAATATAAAAAATGTGTGTAATTTTAGTCGTTGATCCTTGGAAATTGATCATAAAACAGCTGTTCTGCCAGATCTGGTTCCTGACGAGCTCCGCAGTGCAACAGAAGAGAAGAATTGCTTCTTTTTCTCCCTTCGCATCAGTCTTTCTGGCAAAATTCTGAGCCGGCTTGTGTTTCTTCACAGTTTTTCTTGCTAAACTGCTGGAATTATCTGTTTAGCCCCTAAACTTAAATGCAAGAGCGGTTAACATCAAAATGACATGCTTCCCCACTTCACTAATGCATACCCTGGAACTAGTTTAACGTCAGTTTTTCTGAAACAATAAAAAAACATTTTTTTTAAGTCCAGGGCGTTTAAAATTTGCTCTAATAAATTACCTTTAAAAAGGTTTTTTTTGTGGCAATGCTTTTTTTTAATACAACCCCTGGTTCTTTTTTTTTAATTCCACATAAATTCCACAAAACTTAGTATTAAATTGTCATTTTTACTGCAAAAATTGAGAACGATCTAAACGACGAATAACAATATGTTGGCTTTGACAAGCCAAAATTTTACAAGCAAATTGTTCTGGTAATGTGTAATATTCACCTGTATATTTTCAATCACCCTTCTTTGAGTAAAGAATCTAGCAAATAATTAATTATTCTACATAGTGCAGAGATACTTGATAAACAATAATAAATATCTACTTTAAGAAGTAGTATAATTAACACATTATTCCATAATATTCCACACTGCATTTTGATAAAATGTTCTCAGTTTTTGGTGAATATGTACATGTATGACACCAATAATATTTAGTCAATAATAATATTCAGTATTTAGTATAATAATAATAATAATAATATTTAGAACATTAAATCTGCGTTTTCCCTGCTCTTTAATAAAAGTATGTTCGCTTTTGTAGATAGGTGTTTACTATCGTACCGCTGCGGATGTTCAGCATGTGGTGTTTGTCTAGCGACCAGCTGCCCAAGTTTGAGGGGTTGAGCTCGTATCCCTGCAGCACAGCTGTCCTTTTCTCCCACAGGATGTGACTGGGACACGTCTCATATTCGTACCCCACCGACACTATAGAGAGAGAGATTGACAGATAGAAACAAGGATAGGAATGAGATGTGAAAAATGACAGAGAGGGAAGACACTTAGAGGAAGTGTAAAGCTGTGTTATCTTAATTAAACACTCCATCACCGAGCGGGAACATCTCAATTCATTAGCTCACAGGAGGAATTTGCCGCTGGCATGGACCATAATGGATGGGAGACAGGCAGTCTCATTAAATCGAGAAACTATCAGTGTTCTGCAGCTCAAATTATAGTAAGACGCAGGGAAAGATACAATAGCATCGACACAAAACACGATAAGAGCTGAAATACAACAGGGCTCTGTATGCTACTTACCCAAAGCTTCTGTTAGACCATGCACTCTCTGCCTGTAAGCATCAGTCTTGTCCCAAATATAAGTGTAAGCCAGGTTGGGAGAGGCATGGAACCATTTCTGCAGGAGATGGCCCTCCACGGCCACCATCAGGTGCACTTTGGCCAGGCTGAGAGGCACCACAGCTGGGGTCATAATCACCTTGAGTAGCGAGAGGTAGCCTGAGGTCCTGGAGCTCAGATAACGGAGTTTCAGGCTGCTGCCAGGGATCTCCACCTGCTCGTGAAGGACCTGCAGGTTAACAAGAAAAAAAATTTACAAAGGTTTAGAGATACAAGAAAAGGTACGGCAAACGTATGGCAAAAAGGTCACATTCACATGATAAGATTTTGGTAAAATTCTGCTGAAAATGATCATTGATTGACAATCCTCTTATAAATGAAAATAAATTATTGGTTTCCATTAAAAAAATGATTAATCTGTGTGTCTGTATATTCCTTTAGCTATAGAGCGGGTGGAGTGACATCATCGCGTCTGCCATATTTGTAGGGTGATGTCACCGTTGCCATGGTTACTAATTAAACAGAGCGTAATGTAATTGTTTTAATGGCATAATATATGCTATTTCCAAGTATGAATGTGTGCAGCTGTACAAGTAAATAATTGGTGTTTAAAAACCAAAACTTATAATTATATTTATTGGACAAGATAGTGTGACTCCTAGTGAAAACTAAGATTGCAAACAAGATGGCCGCTGCGCCTAGGTGAGATTGGGTTTAAATGACTCAAGTACACTGAAGGTTCATTGGGCAATGAAGTCCTACAAAGACCCACAAGCTAGACAAGAGAAAGAGTTTACATTTCTTTCACCATAGAAGTAGATTTCAGTGTGGGAACACCCAGGCAACTATATCATCAGGGTTTTCAATGACCACTGTGCTGCGGATAATAGCTTTTTCCAACCCAAACAGACCCTCCTGGCAGTGTACTGTAATTCTACAGACTATTATTGGCAAGTTCAGTTGTACGCTGTATTCTAAAAGGAGCTCAAATTTGCAAGAACAATGATCTTCTAGGGACTAACCAAACCAATTCCCAATAAACAGAGGTCCAGCTTTACATTTGTTTCTTGTTCTTTTTACTTAGGATGTATATTACAACAGGCACTAAATATCCAACACTTCTGTCTGTGAAATGGCAGATTTCATGGCTTTTCTCAAAACTAAAGAATCTTGCGGCTGCCATCTGTCTTGAAAACAGCCTCAAAGGAAAGAATAGAGATGAAAAGTAGCTCATAGACTGTGATTGAGAAGGAACAAGGAGATGAGCTACTTGAAGTTCAAAACAAAACAGCAACAGAGAATACTGTATATTAACTGAATTAAAAGAGTAGTGCACCTGGCTCTCAGGAAGGATGTGCCTTTCTGAAGGGTTGGAGCTGAAGAAGGACGACAGTGGTGAAGGTACCGCTATAGGATCAGGTCTGTCAAAACCACTCAAGTCACATCTGGACATCGGCGTCTCTTCCGTTTGAAGCACCAGTGCATCCATTGTGTAGAAACGATTCCAGGGCAACCACACGGTCCTCTCTTGGCTCTGAAACGGGGCTCGCTCAAAGCGCAAAGTCAAAGAGCCTCCTCCATTGGCCACCAAATCAAACCTAGAGTAGAAAGGGTCATAACAATATTAGACATAGCAGGGCAACTAAAACAACACACCTTTAACCGTTAACCGTATTTTTTTTAATACAATAGGAAATCCCATAACAGGACCCCTAATAGCTAGTGTTACCCCCTTAGACTGAAATAACTGCAGCGAGACACTTCTTATAGCAGTCTATCAGTCTTTGACGTTATTCTGAGGAAAGATTTTAGCAAACAAAAAATGTTTGCTGTGTTTTTTTTTTGCACGTAAAGCCCATTTCGTCACCCCACAGATTCTCAATGGAATTAAGATCAAAACTCATTTCATCATTTTTAGCCAATCTTTAATTGATTTGTTGATATATCTTGGGTTATTGTCATGTTGCTTGGCCCAGTTCCGCATCAGCTTTCTGATAGAGGGTCTCACATGTATCGCAAGTTCCCTCTGATACACAGTAGAATGGTGGATTCTATTAGGTTGGGTCGGACGGAGCTTGCAGCCCAAACCATCACATTTCCACCTCCATATTCACAGAGGGCGTGAGGTTAAATTTCTGAAGGCAGACTTTGGTTAATGCCCTCTTTTCTGCCGTCCAAAGAAATATGAGAGAAGTCTTTGGGAACTTTCTCCCTGGCAAATTTCTGTCTGGCCTTGAGGTTTCTCTCAGAGAGCAAAAGTTTCTCCCGTGGAAGTTAAAACGTGTTCAGTCTCTTTCTAATTGTAGAGGCATGGACGTTCACATAAACAGTAGCCACAGCCTGCTGTATGTCCCGTGATCCTATTTTAGGGTTTTGGTGACCTCTTTTACCATCTTGCATCCTTTTATTGGGGTGAACTTGTTGAGATGACAAGACTTTGGCATGTTGGCAGTTGTTCTAAAAGCCTTCCATTTGTAGATTATTTTCTGGACTATGGAATGACTGGTTTTAAGATATTTGGAGACCCATTTTAACCCCTTTCCAGACTCATTCATTCATTCATTTTTCAACCCGCTTGTTTCCTTTCGGGTCATGGGAGTCTGCTGATGCCTATCTCTTGTGCACATTAGACGGGAAGTGGGGGTACACCATGAACAGGTTGCCAGTATGTTACACCTTTCCAGACCCATAGTCTACTATTGTTTTATGAAGAGCTCTTTTGCTCTCGCCAATGTTTCAATCACTTTCACTTCGCGCTCACTCATCAAATGAGATTTAAACACGGCAATCCTCATTCGAAATACTCAGTAATCAAATGCACTGGTGTGATACACCTGTGTGTGATTTGAGCCACCGGAAGTTGGCACACATTTGAGGGTGTCCCAACTTTTTTCCTCAGCTAGAATATGCATTATGTAGAATTACATTTACAGAAGATCTTGAAAAGTCTGTACTTTGACTTTAATTGTTTGGTTGTATACTTTAATGTCTCTGTATTGTTAATATTAAGATTAAATGTCCATATATTGGTGGCACGGTGGTGCAGTGGGTAGCACTGTTGCCTTTCAGTTAGAAGGTTTTGACTTATGCATGGTATTTCTAACTAGTTTGTGACTAGTGGCCTGAGTTTGTATTTTATCACCATATCTGCAAGAGCATGTTTGGTGGGTACAAACGTACAAGGAAAGCTGTCCGGGAATAGAAATATCCATTAGTGTGGCAAAGTGTCGGAAGATGGAGTACCTTGAAGGATGTTGGAGGCTCACTATTTAGCCCTGAAAACTGTTAATCAAACATCAATTTGTTGCTTATCTATTGACTAGTAGTAATCTATTCTAAACATCACTGGAAGCAGGTATCTGACTAGGTGGGATGCGTTCTAATTGTTTAACCCTAGTGAGGATGCTTCCTGCTGTATTCTGAACATAATTGTAATGGTCTACGTAGTTATTAAGGAGACGATTACAGTAATCCATCCTGCTGGTGAAGAAAGCATGTGCAACTGAAAACAAGCAACCTTGTAGCAACTCCAATCCTGTAGGACCAGCAGCTTTTTTATGCGATGAGAGATGGAGCTAAACTCTGAAGGACATTGGCCCTTCGGGAGCTATGTCCTTCTGTGGGGTTGGTTCATTACGCTGAAATAGGTCCGTAGTCTCTAGAAGATAAATCAAACCACTCACGTTCCATCCTGACGAGTCATGGTGTAACCGTAGTGAGGATACTTCACAAAAGTCACGTTGACTCCCACTAATGGTGTGCCGTCTGAAGTTAAAACCTGACCTCGGATCAGAGATGCCAAACTATACACACATGGCAAACATAAACAAGTAAACTTAGGGCATGTTAAATCATAGGCTTGTCACACAAATTTACTTACCTGGCATTGAAAGGGTTTATTCCAGGGATGCTGTGAGTACTGTCTTTACCAACCAGCATCTTGATCCTGTCATAAAAAGAGGGAACTTTTTGGACTTCTGCCTGGCCCTGCTGAATGACTTGTAGAGGGTCACGTGATCCTCGGCAGAGTGGATTTGTTGCACAAGAGCTCTGCGTGCAGCAGTCTGGATCCATGCAGTCAATCAGTCCATCTAAGTGAAAAGCACATGTTGGTAGATTTAAAAGTCTAGCAAGAGATTTCTCCACCTAACTACTACAGATAAATAAATTAAAGCTATCTTTAAGTTATTCCTAAAAGTAATTCAAGTCCACATATCCACAACTGCTATTTGACCAGTAGTAAAGGAGCCAGTAATCTCTTTACATTTAATGAACTAAAGATATCTCTAATGGGGTTAGAGATGAATAATCTGCACTAGTCACAGGAAGCTGACCCTTTATTGATGGTTGGACCACAACATTATTGGCCCTTAGAAGTCTGGGGCCATTTTGAGCGTTTTTTTTTTCCTAATTTATAATTTCCTCTTATAAATTACCTTTATATTTATGGCTATGCTTGATACATTTTTTTCATTTCATTACACAATAATTCCACAAAAAACCTTAAAACATACAATTCCGAATTTTAAGTTTTATGAGTTATGACAAAATTAATTTTGAGTGAAAATAAAAACCAGAAAAAACAAAGACAAGGTCAAAACAATGTGAATTGTCTTAAACCGTCTAAACTGTTCCAAGCACTTTTTCCACCCTCTTGCTTTTTTGTGCCAGAACTTTGAAAAATACAAGCCATATCACAGGTATTGTGTGGTTATCACTTCTTTTCAACACTAGATGGCACCGATTGTGGGTCTGTAAATTGAAACTGAAAGACAATCACGTATTTTCTCCTCAAATTTTAATTTGAAGTGCTTTGGAAATAATGTGTCGTAACTGTATAACCTACATCAAAACTAATAACCTTTTAGAAACCTACACATTAAATTTGAAATTAAAATTAATCACTAGGTGGGTTGCATCATTCCTACTTAATGCAAAACAGCTGGTTTCTATCATGGGTGTGTCAGCATTTGTTTTGAACTTAAGCCTGCCTAGCTGCTATGAGAAAGTTCAGAATACATTTGAAATTGAAACACAATAATTAATGATCTTTTTTTAATAACATAAAAAATTTAACTAAATGTAGATGTTTTATTGTGAAAGAAAGAAGCTGAAAGAAGAAGAAAACTTCTCAAAAGCACCAGCTCAATTGAACCGAGGCTGTGCAATCTTCCCTCGTCTCCTAAAGAATCAGTGTTATGTCAGGAGATCTGTCAAAACAGATCACTGCTGCTGGTTTGTGGCAATTTATTAGAAGATATGGAGATACGAATAGAGCGTCTACAATCATCAGTGTGGAAAGGTAATGTGTCTGTAAGCTGGCAGCATGAGGGATTTGAAGCTACCTGAGGCGGTAAGATTATATAACAGGAGGATGTTCAGAGTCAGCTCTGAGCACCCGGAGTATTCCCAAGATCACTGAAGGGCACAGCAAGGCTTTTAGATGGAACGCTTTGCTTCTTGTTCTCAGGTGCTCTCATTTTCACCTTTTAAGCTCTGCCTCTCTTATATGAACAATAAAATATACACGGCTGTCACATTAACCCACAGTACTGTGATTATAATACAAGAGTTCACATACTGATCCAGATTGCGTAGAAAAGAAACAAATAACTGAAGTGTCACATCTAAATACACAATATTGTTTGTATAGATGTGAATCTCTTTAACACTTAGAAGTTCAGGGTCTTTTTGAGCATGTTTTAGTACTTTACAATTAGCTCTAATAAATAACCTTTAAAGCATTTTTGTGGCAATGGTTGATATATTCTTTTAGCACAACCCCATTTTCTTTTTTTTTTTTTTTACAAATATTGTAGTTATATTAAACAATAGTTGCACAAGAAACCTGAAATTGTGCAAAAATACAATTCTGAGTAGTACGTTGTCATTTTTTTACTGTAAAAACAAAAAAAGTGTTAAAATAAATCCCCACAAAAAGCAAAAACAAGGTCAAATTAATGTGAAAATCATTGCACTATACTCTGTCCCAAGCACATTTTGTGGCATTGTGCTTTTTTTGTACCAGAATGTTGAAAAACACAAGCTATATCACAGATATTGTACTTCCCATGGTTATCCCTTCTTTTCACCACTAGATGGCACTGATGGCATCAATTTGGGTTCTGTAAAACGAAACTGAAAAACGATTGCACATTTTCTCACATTTCAATTTTAATTACCTAGCAAATTATGTGTCATGATTCTTGTAATGTTCGTTTGAAACCAACAATATCAAAATTAATAACCTTTTTAAAACCTACACAATAAATTTGAAATGTCATGTCATTTCTACTTGATTCAAAACAGCCGGTGTGATTGCACATGCACCGGTGCATGCTGAGACTTCTAAGGGTTAAAAGAGGTTTTTTAGTCACATATGGTATATGTGCATGCAATTTTAATAGAGACCATGTATATCTAGACAGGTGGCCAGTCCATCACTCACTCTTTACTCTCTGGGCAATTTAGAGTCAGCCAGTATGGGGGTGGAAGGCAGAGTTCCTGGAGCATGTCCTAATTTACATTTACATAATTCATTTAGCAGAGACTTTTATCCAAAGTGACTCACAAATGAGGCTTAGCCCAACCTGGGAACCTTCTGGCTGAGAGGCTGCAGTTCCTGGCCATCTACTTACTTTTAAGTAATTAGTTAGAATTCACAAAGTGCTTCTTAAAGCAGAATTTTCCACTAACTTATTCTGACCCTGACACAAACAGAAGTGAGTGCAAAGAAAACAAATCTTCATAGGAGTGTCGTCTGCTGCAGTGAGCCTGACACATACTTAGAGTGGTTTTGCTCAGAGACTGGAATCCAAATCCTTTTTCCAACACTCTCCCCTCTATATCTCTCTACTTACTTCTATCCACGTATTATTGGCATCGTAACTTTTATAAATGATGAAAAAGCCCCAAAACAAATCCCAAACATCCAGTGGAAATAAGGGTTGAATGAGTGTTGTTTTAGCATTTTAGACCCATTTCAGATACATACATTGTTTAGTTAGAAAACCTGGTTTATCACAGAGGCTACAGAGATCAGAGAGCAGCCAAAAACAACACAGAGCTAAGTTCAGCAGACCCCTATCAAAGAAAAGCCACTTCATGAGAAGGGTTGGTATGTACAGTACAGTCGGCTGTGAAAAGAGAGAGACACAGATGTAATAAAAGTAGAGCATACTTTCATTGGAAGATCCCTTCTTTCAGCTTCTCATTATCACAGTGGGATGCGGGAATACATTAATTCAGTTTTTCTCCATATTATTAAATTCTGCAACTTGTTATGCTTTTCTTAATCACTTTATATGTCTTTCTTTTCATGACATCAAAGCAGAGTAGGCTTTTAAGCTGAGGAAAGTTCAGCAAAAGTACACTGAGAGTAAGATTGTAGGCAAACAGAGAGAACTCAGTGCTTGTTTTAAACGTTCTGTGCTTGCGATTCCAAATGCACTCAGTTTTAGGTGCAAATGTTTTGGAGAAAGTCTCCAAGATAACCTTTTTTTAACCAACTATAATATATTTCAACATACAACAGTATTATTGAATGTTAAATGACTTGCCATACCATGCTACAAAGAGAAGCTTCCTTAGCAAGATCCTTGGTATTAGCTTCCTTATGAGAGCTCTGTAAATGTACTTTAAATTGTGTGGGAGAACGGCTTCTTAAATATTTTATTGTAATCAAGGAAATCTCATAAAGGTTCCACCTTAGACTGTAAAAAATAGGCCTCTGCTATTTTCTTCCAAATTTAGCATTTCCTTTATGCACAAGTGGATTTTAAACAAAGGAAGTCACGTAAGGTGCTACTAGCTCATGTCTAATAGCTTGAACTGTGGATTATTTTTCCCAAAAAAACATGTAAATAAATTGACAAAGATGAAAACAAAAATAAACTTAGAAGTTTGGTTGTAATTTGTGTTGTGAACACAAAAAATAATCTGTTATTTTGATTTTTCCTTTATGTATTGTTTTTATTTAATTTCACTATTACAAACATTTGCAAAACACCTTATCTCCATTTTGAGTAAACGCGTTTCCTTTAGCACAGAAGTGGTTTTGTGGTAAATATAAATTTTCTGTTCCAAACTTTAATAAAGCACTACAAAGCATATAAACATAACAATTTTGAATCCAGATTTTAATATTTAAAGATTTTAATAAAATATGTTAATTTTTTCCCAAAATGTGATACAAAACACTACAAATTCACATAATCAATATAAATCTTTTAAAACTAAACTAGACTGTCCCTTTTTAAATCCTTTCCAAGTCATTAGTGTTTCGAAGCTGAGTGATGGAGGATTTGATGGTGCACTTTGTGGTGCAGTGCTGTTGTCCTGTCCCCTTGGCAGACAAACCCCCTTGAAGCTTCACACACTTTGGTCATGGTGGAGATTTTGCAATCGGATCAATTGCTTCAGAGAACAGATGTTTTATATTTGCAGTACTGGCTGCATAAAAGACACCTGGGAGCCAGAAAACTGATTGATAGCGAGGGTCAGACATTCGTTCCATTGAAATAAATGCAAAACAGCTCAAAACCTCAAAAGTTTTCTATATTTTTAGTTGTCATTATGTTTCTCTTTGTTGAAATAAAAAAAAAAACAATAAACGTAGGGACGGCATAATTCTTTGCGTGATCAAACATTACAAATCAGCATTGGTTAATGGAATAACCAAATTCTGAAATTCTGAATAATTATCCTTCACTTTATATGATGAACCTGAATCCTAAACCATCAGTTCATTTAAAAACAGTTTGTGTTATTAAAAAAACCAAACTATATTATGTGTCATATTGATGCCACATGAAAGACCTCAATAGAGCAAATGTGATCATGATTTGTATGAGGTTAGTTGGGATGGGACCTTCATCTAAATTAATTGTACATTTCTTACCTCCCTCATTGTCCTTGTTATCATTGCAGGAAGTCTCCATAGCAACGTTGCAGCCAGGCCCTCGCCAACCAGTGTGACACTCACAATGCCAGCTGTTCTGACCCATGATGCACTGTCCATTACTACTGCATAAGCCTGGACACCCATCTGCAATACAAGATAGAGTGAATGAGCCATTAAAAATAATAATAAAAAAAGTTTAATGATTACTACACATACTTTACTTTTTAAAGAGCTTAAACTGGCCCTGAGAAAAGCCAATAATGTTATTTAGAGACTCTCAGAGACTTTCTGAACAGCCAATAGCAACTGTTTTCAACAATGAATGCATGTAAATACATAATACTTTAGGGTGATTATGATTAACACCTTTGGGCCTTTTTGAGCATTTTTTAAAAATATTTTACAATGAATTACCTTAACAACTTTTACTTTTACAACTGAAGACAGTTTTTTGTGGCACTGAAAAATTGTGAATAAACAGTTTTTATGTTTTATAGCAAAATCAAGTGTTAAGATAATATAAAAATGTCAAAAATAATGTTAAAATTTGTATAACGCATAAACAAACAGGCAAACCTCTCCTAAACCTTGTACACTGCTCCAAGCACTTTTTGTTCTGTTATGCTTTTTGTGTTAAAAACACAAGCCATATCACAGGTCCTATGCCTCCAAGGGTTATTCCATCTTTTCACCACTAGATGGAATTTACGGCATCGATTTTGGGTATGTTAAATGAACCTGAAAGACGACTGCACATTTTCACACATTTTATTACCTTGCAAATTATGTCAAAACTCTTGTAAAGACAAAGTATTCTTTTGAAAAATACATTTTATTTGAAATCAAAATGAGTCGCGCCATTCCCACTTAATTGAAAACAGCTGCTGTGATTGGCGCAAGGTGCTAATATTAAAGGAACAGTATTTTCATATTCAGGCGTTGAGCAGCTCACACCAGTTTGACCAATTTAGGTTTCAACAAGTAACCAGCACAAGTTTTTCACGGTTTTCAGGACATGGTTTGATGCCATATTTACCATAGACAGCTATTTGAAACATATCTTTGATTGACATCTTTTATCAGTCAACTCATGCAAAACCATTAAAATGGACATTTGATGGACTGCATTGATTCGATGTCAGCTCTAATTGTCTGAAAAAGATGATGCTAAAACTGGTAGAGAATGAGAGTTGTGCTCATTAGCATTAAAACAAGCAACAACCCAAGCACCATCTATTAGTATTCTTCTTCCAGCTGGACTCCAGAGCTCAAATAGTCATTTAAAATTCTTACAGATGCAGATCACACAGCAAAGACTGTCCTTTGCTCTGGATGTGATTATAAAGAATGAAAACACGCACAACGATGTGGGCATTCACACAAAGGTTTTTCCTTCATTCGCTGATGCAGACATGAGCAAATCAATCTATTCCAAGCAACAAAACAGCAGCTGAAAAGTCTTTGGTGCAAAAGAAGTCACAGAACCCAGGGAAATGGCTTTGAGTAGCTCAAAGCTTCAAAGCAAGATAAAAGCATCTCTGCGTGTGTGTGTGTGTGTGTGTGTTTGTGTTTACCAATGGTACAGTGTTCTCCGTTCCAGCCCTGTTCACACTGGCACTTGCCATCCCTGCAGGTCCCATGTTTCACACACTGTGGGCTACACAGTCTCTGGTCACAGCTTGAGCCCGTCCAGCCCTCTTCACAATGGCAAACACCACCGACACACACACCATGACTGCCACAATCTGCTGAACACACCTCTGCAGGGAGAGAAAGAATGAGATCAAGAGGAGCACTTTTCTTAATCTTTTATTTCTTTTAACATTTTTCTTTTCAAATAAAATACGCTAATTTTCACATTGTTTCTAGTGGGGGTTTGGGGGTACTTGACCTTTTGACATTTGAATTAATGGAATAATTCAATTTTAACTAAAAATAGCTTTTTCCATCAATATCAATGTAAAACCAGTAGTGAATCAAATGCTCAGCAATCAGCACATGACATGAGATGGTAGTATTCTATTATACACCATCTCATGCCCTGTGCTGGTTGCTGAGCATTTGATAAGGCTACAGTTTCCTTTCTGATTGGTGGTAAGGCGTAAGTTCAAATCTATTGTAATGGAAATATTGTATAAGCCACTACTCAAATTAACCTTAAAGCTATCAGGAAATCAGACATTTTAAGTGAGCACACAGTCCTCAAATGGACTGTGAGATCCCTATTCCACAAAAAAACGAAAAAAGTATTCAAAATACTTCTTTATGAATTTCTTTGATGTTGCTTTGGCATTGTCCTTTAGTTTCATTTTACAGACAAAGAAGGAAGTACAAGCCTTGTGATATGGCTTGTGTTTTTCAAAGTTCTGGCACAAAAAAGCAAAACGGCACAAAAAAGTGCTTGTTTTTTTAAACAATTTATACAGTTTGACCTTTTTTGGGGGGTTTATGAATTTTAATTTTTTCAAAACACTTGATCTTTATCATAATACATAAAAACTGGGGTCCTTTTTGGGGATTTATGCAGTACAAAAAGGAAAAAATTGCAACAATATCAGTTTTGTTGTGTATTTATTGTTACTTAATGAAAAAAAAATATTTTAGAAAATGCTAGGGTTATATTAAAAAAAATCAAATCAAGCATTGCCACAAAAAATAGTTTTTAAGATAATTTATTAGAGGAAATTGTAAAATAATATAAAAGCACACAAAAAATTCACAATGTTAACACTGTTGATAGATTCAAACATGTAAATGCCAATAATCAAGTTAAAAATATGAACTCTATTTTGCTTTGATATAAAGCGAGCTTTTTCTTTCTAGACAATGGCATTAAGCGAAAGACGAATGCCATTAAATTACACATCTTCACACTAAGGTTTAATATAATCTGGAGGCTGAATTTCTCTTGACATATTAGAACAGAGTTTTACAGTTAAAACCCCATTTCTCTTTTTAAAAGGAACGTGGGATTTCCCAATGAAGGCGTCACAATCTACAACACATCGCCCTCAGGGCAGTCTGTCAAAATGCTAGATGTCCTTCAGATTTTTCAAACACTACTAAACAATCGGCCAATGATAGAAAATAACTGTTTAACACAACATGAACATGATAAATTGTGATGGCAGGACCTTGTCCAGTGGGGTGTGTTTACTGGGACAGATCGACAGCCACTGAGCTCTGAACTCACCTTCACAACAAAAGAATTTTAGTATTTTTTTTATGTACCCGTTTCGCATATGAATCAGGTGTTAAAACATCACACGCTGCGAGATGAAATAAACAACACAATCAGCAGGTGCTTTTCGTGCTTTCTGATTCCCTATAGAGTGAAATGGAAAGCTTTGAATGCCTTTTCCATCACAGCTTGACCAAGAAAAGACGAGAAGATGGAAATGGCTGATGGGAACGGACCTGTGGAGCAGTCGGGGCCCATCCAGCTGGGATCACAGGTGCACAGGCCTGTGTCAGGACTGTATGAACCATGCCCATTGCACTGATCCGGACACTGAGCTCTGGACACTTCACACAAGGATCCGGACCAGCCCGGCTTGCAGTGGCACTGACCAGAAACACAGCTTCCATGTCCAGAACACGTGGGGTCAAGACAGTCCACTGCAGAGAGAGAAACAAATCACAGTCTTGTTATCTCCACCTCATCGGTCACATTTTCCTCCCAAACTCAACAGGGGGATGTCTGCAGTCTCAGAAACTGTTGTTGTAGCTTTTATGAACATGAACTCGGTTACTCTGTTTCTACCTCTTTTCTTAAAAGCCAGATCGATAGACTGGATTTCATCACATTAATAAAGTTTATTGCGCTTGTTCAAGCATGCTTTTAGAACATCTCTGAGGACACATGATAGCAGGAGAAGTAGACCTGAAAAGTGGGGCTTGATGTGTGTATGGGAAGTAAAGTATGAACTAAAAATAAAAGTGCAAAATTGAGTAAAATTGGAAGACCCAAACATCTTTACAGAGTCGTTTCTAACAGAAAAAAACAGGCTATAAGAAATACAAGTCAGGTTTTTTATGAATTGTCAATTTTCAAAATTTTGCATTGACAAAAAAAATGGACAGAGCTGTAATTTTCATTTTAAGTGCCCCAAAACTGTCAGATTTTTATTTAAAACTCATTATCTGGAACTGAACTAATTCCAGAGGACGTTTCCTATAGTGATTGCCCATGTTTACATGAGTGGATTTTTTTTCCACTCTTCCAAACAGTTTCTCTCTGGATCTTTAAGTTCTAAGGCCATAGATTCAAACTGCAATCCTTTCTGTTGAATGGCAGAGCTTTTTACACTTTGTGTCTTTCAGACCGTCTAAGAACATTTTGTTTCTTCAGGGAATGAAGGGTTACAATTGGAACAGTAACATTCCCTTCCAGTTACATCAAAGTTATGTAGAATTCTCTCCTGTCCCAGAAAGAGAATGCTTCTTATAATTGGAAGAAGTTAATGAACCAGCCAATCAGAAGCAGAGCAGGGCAAAACTTTAGTCCAAAAAGCCACAGTGGGGGAAAAAAAGTGTCTATTTCTCCTCTCAAAGATCCCACTCAACTTTGAGCGAAACTGAATTGTACTGAATTCCTTTGATTTCACTTTCAAGTATTAACTACACTGAGGCCACTTAATAAAATATTACTTCTGGACCATCAGTTTCAGAAAATGTTTGAAAGCTGTCCTCTTTAAATTTTAACTGAATATTCCTATTTTAATCAGATTAAATAGTACATTGGAAAACAAAACTGTAAATAAATGGTGTTTACATAAAAATGTACAGAAGTTCAACAATTAAAAAAAATGGCATAAACCTGTTAATGGTGCGAGGTAAAAAAATGGTATTTTTACTGTCAAAGACAGATTTTATTTGAGAAATATATTTAAAAATGACCTTTAAATTCAGAAATGAACAATCATCTTGAGCAGTAAAAGGATTGTAAGAATCTTTTAAAACAATTTAAACCCAGGAACTTGACAGGTACAAACTGTTTCTAGGACAGAATAAACGATTACAAAGATAATTGGAGTAAACAGTAAAGTTGACACTTTTTTTACTGTACAGAGTAGCCATATAGGAGTCACTCATATAAACAAATTGATAATCATGTCAGAAGCTGAAATTCTAACGATAAAAAACTGTTAATCATGATAAACCTGTCTGAGTTAATAAATCTTCACACATTGATTTTATGTTATTTATGTTATTAGGTTATTTATGAAATCAATTTTAAATCAATCATTGAATTTCAAGTAAACTCAAAAACAGAATCAAAAGCAGCTGTAAACAGTGTAAGGGAGCAAAGAAGTGACAAGATGAGATGAGATTTGTTCATCACCTTCCTCGCAGGTTTGGCCACGATAACCAGCCTCACAGCTGCAGCTGCCCTGGGCACAGGTGCCATGCCCCCCACAGCTGGGGTCCACACACTGACCCTGTGGAACATCACACTCCAGTCCCTTCCAGCCGCTGTAGCACATGCAAACACCCTTGCTGTACTGTCCGTTCCCACTGCACAGCACGGGACATGCCACTGAAACACACACATAAACAGGAAAGAGCGCAGGTGGGAAAACAAATGAGGGAGTGAGGGGGACAGAAGACCAGGACAACGTGAGAGGAGTTAGTGAAAATCAGCTTCATCGAGAGAAGTTCAGGGATGAAATGTAAGATGAGAGAAAGATGAAGGAGGAGTTAATTCAAAATTGTTCAAAAAATGCTGCGACTTCCACATAGACTCGCGATGCTTTTCCGCCTAGAAGTAATAGCGCTCATCGAATTCCAGTTTGTATTCTATTGAATTGGAGTTTGGAGAAAATGTTCAGGTTCATGTAAAGGTTTTTAGTAACCATTTTAGCAGTGATTAGATTATTGAAGGCAAACATCAGATGCATGGAGGGAGTTAGTAACTGGTGCTATGCCGCTGCTTTTTGTCTAGAATGACGACACCGTTAAAGCACTGCGACCCAGTGTGTGGGAGAGGGGCATGCCCCCAGAGATATCCGCTGTACCAATGTATGTAACGAGGGAAAATAATTACTGTAACATTCCCGAACCTTCATCATTTAACCCGGCATGTGCTAAACTAGACAAAAATAAAGTGGAGGAGCTTAAAAAGCAGATGCAAGAAACAAAAGTATTAGTGCAAGTAGTCCATTGCATTAAATTCAAGCAAAAAGTATGTGGGAATGATCCTAAATGTACCTTTTTGACATTTACAGCACTTTACAAAAATACTGTAAACGACGAATGCTTTGAGAAATAATAATGATTGTTTTTGTAAGTTTCCGGAATGCAAATAAAAGAAAAAAAAATTTGCTATTACTAACATTTCAATTAAAGCCAGCATGCATTGCACAAAGTCGTGGATTTAAAATACCCCTTCATGTTGCGAGTGGCTTTAAACTGTAAACCGCTGTAAAAATCTAATCAAAACAAACTTTTTTTAGACATATAGGATTTTTACTCTTTAATTGTCGAGATACTACATAACCCTTGAGATAGGCCTGTGCCCAAAATGAAAGATCTTGGCAATTAATAGGAAAAACTTTAACAATTAAAAAAATTGTAGCATTGATTAGAGCTGAAGTACAGATAAAGAGACTTGTTTGAAAATTTGAAAAAAAAATATATATATATATTTATTGATGTGACAGGCTTTCACAGCAGTCTAATTGAGTGACAAACGACACGAAAGGGTAGTGAATTTGAACAATGCACAAGAATAAAGTAATGACACACCAATCTAAAAATAATAGATGAAGAGGAAGAATGGAGAGGAGTCCTGCCTCTGGAAAACTGCATTATGGATCTGAATAAAGCATTTAAAGAAATGCAATAATTAAAAAGAAGGTGAGAGTCAAAAGCAATAACAGGGCTCTGAGCTTTCCACAGTATTAAACTAGCTCTCTATAGCCTCTGGTGAGCTGGAAGATTTATTTGTCTTTATGAAGCTACTACAGCTTTTTATCACCCAGAAAGATTTGCCTGGAAATAAAAATCCACGAAACATTTCAGAATAACATAGATGGTTTTAAGCAGGATACACAAACACTGACATCTTAAAACTGTGAACACTTCTATTCACAAACTCTAGGATAAGTGAATGTGGCTCTGCTTGCAGTGGTTATCACACACCCTTGACACCAGCAGACCCCTGTGATCCCAGACAAGGATTACAGCTTTAAATCAGTTTCTATTGGTCTTTTCACGATTAAGGAAAAGGGTCAAAATTGGGGTCATTGCGACACTACACTACCATAGAGCCATGACTACACTGGTCTTTTCTTAGTTTCATTATAAATTTGTGTAATTTTGAGGCCCTGGATTTCAGAAAATTCAGAAAAATGACAAGAAGAACTACAAAGAGCTAACTGCAAATGGTACCTTTGGAGCAGTCTGAGCCGTGGAACCCTGGGAAGCAGTGACACGCTCCAGACATACACTCTCCGTTGCCATGGCAATTTTGCGGACACTCTTCCACAGAATCTGAGTAGACACATAAGGAAAGTACATTTTGAGGAAGGCTCAGTGTGCCATAACCTTCACAAACCCAAAAGACCTTTTAAACGCTGTTGTCAGACACATCGAGGGAGACATTTTAAATGGCTCTGTGTGTTGCGAGCTAATCTTTTGCACAGCATGGCGCAAAGCAAACATCTACAGCGGCGATGTGCGAGATATGATGATGCACTTCACCAAAGTCTGATGAGAAATGTTAAGATGAGAAAATTAGGATTTCAATCAAAAGGGTCTGTTTTCTGACTGTCCTTGTTTTCAACTTAAGATTTCCAATGTAGTTCTCACAATTATGAAAAATGCTGATAATCTACAAGCGCCTGAGGCAGTCTGAGATTAAAGACTTGTTTTCTAGGCTAGAACCACATCAAGGTTTTGAGCTTCTTTGTTATTCATGAAAGTTTTAGTCGCAACATGCACGGTGGCATTCAAAAACACAGAGGCGTAATGACATGAATAATTAAAACACGTTGCTCCCGCTCATAGAGGGGGCTATATTCAGTGAAGTCGGGATGACCTGAGGTGATTTAAAAAAATGTTTTGAGGTCAATCCCATGAAAAATTCATGCATTACACATAAAATACACACAGAAAATATGTACACTGATTTCCATGTTAAGAATTGTGCTAAATCGATTAATTTATATGAAATAATTAGTAAAATCCTTTGACTAATATCTGGCAAGCAAAGAGTGAGGAGATATTTGGTATTAAATGTACACATCCAATAGCAGACTATTAGAGATGTTAACTTGTTAATTAAAAAAAGCATCTGGTCATCTACATATTGGCACATATAAATTGTGTTCCTAATTCAATAGGTTTAATAAAGTGCTTGCATATGACTGTAAACCTGGAAGTTCGCTTAAACGATGGAAATGGGGAAAAGCTGTTGTGCAACTGACTGCTTGAAACAATCCTCAAAGACTTAATTTATATTTATACATTTAGCACATGGATAATCCAAAAAAACACTCATGTGGGGATGCAGGACACCACTCCCTCACACAACTTCACGGACACCATTTTACAGACTGTGGTATGCAAAAAAGGGAGGAGCAAATGGATTGCTGCGATTAAATTAATGTAATCAAGGAGTTTAAACTTTTGACAAAAGCCCTGTATTTGCATATTGTTGTGTGCAATTTACTTGGCAATTACTTTTTGGTTGTAATATGATTTAACTTGGGATATTACAGTGTTTCTCGCGTTAAATGCACCAACTTGCCATCTCTGTGGTGGTGAAATTACTTTTTATACAGTATTTCAAATTAAATATTATTTGGTGTATAAGTTTGTGCCGTTGACACTGATTGTACCTCTGACTGTGTTTTACCTGCACACAATGTGTGACATCATTACCAACAGTGAGCCAAGCTAGCTAAAAGCTTCTCTAATAAAAATTCTAACAAAGTAACGTATAAATACATGTCCACATAACAAGCAGAATGATCATAAATGTCTCCGATACTCAAACAAAACTCATAAGTTTAAGTTTGACCAGGATTAGAGGATTTTCTTTGCCCAGTGTTGAAATCAGGAACTTATAAATGTAAGGAAAAGCAATTTCCGGCAGAATTCCAATGTCCACTGACAGCTACTCAGCTGGTAATTTTCGGGGATCACAGTACAGTTTAATTATTTTGCTGGAAAGGTGATGTCAATACTCTCTATTTTCAGCAAACACACATAAGTTTGGTAAAAGAGCATCATTAACGCATTATAAACATCAATTTAGAGGCTATAATTACTCGTGGTATTTTGAAGTGTATCATTCTGCATCAATAAAAACATGCATTTTGTGAATAAAATGGTAAATGATGCGTATAGTGCAGATTTTTGTATGGATGGTCTTTGTTATTGTTAAAAATGTTTAAAATGTGAAAAACTGCGGTCTAAAGCATGAATGTATGCATACATATACTGACGAACACATGAAAACCCATCTTCCAATTCCCTTCATACGTCCATCACCACTGTCTGCGATCATGACAGACACGAGGGCAGATTTACACTTCAATGACAGCTCCGTTTAGTGTTTAAAAAAAGAAACACTCAAAGTTGTCATTCTGCTTATATTCGGTTATCGCTATGGCAACCCCCGAAGAAGAATATCAGAAGAACCAAACTTTAAAGCCTGCTTTTTTCAATGGACAGGAACTTACAAAAAAACCCCAAAAAAACCTATATATATGATGTTAAAGGTTGCTCTTTTAAACCGTGTCAGCAGCTATATAGAACACCACGTCCACTTTATAAAGGTGATCTGTGAGTAGCTGAAAGCTGTACCTAGAGCCATGGTGCTGAATGACACAGGCTCTTTCTCCTTTCCATCATTGTAGAAGGCCAGGTGCCATGTGCCGGGGTCTAGATATTGTACAAAGATGGCCTCATTCTGCACGACGGTCTGAATGCTACGGCGCTCACGAGGAGACTCGATAACACTCCACTTCTCCTTCCCATCCAGCCTTTCCATGAAGTCATACTGAGGAGAAACAGATGAGCAGACAATCAGACACGCAGCATCATCTGGACTAAACGCTGTAATGACAATCAGCGTAGCCAAATTAAATCAAAATCTGGAAGCAATAACAGCTCAGGAACTTGAGAAGAAACGTGTTAGAATGTTGCAGATGAATATGCAGCGATAATTTGGAAATCATTTACAATTCGTTCAAAATTGCAAACAAAAAAACCATTTCCACACAGATGGTCCCTTCAGGGTAATTAAGAAAAAGCTGTCGTTTTAAAAAGGCAGATAACAGAACCAGATTTCGTTGCTCTGTGAATGATAACTCAATTTCTGGCCACAAATCCTTGTCTGAAAAAATTATAACTTTGTTGGTGTTTGCTAGAACGGTGTGAACCTCAAACGGTCAAATATTAGATTTGGTAGCAAAATATAGCGACAGTCCTAAAATTAAATACGGACTACTGTGTTCAAAAGATTGGCAACAGCTTGTATGTATTCAAACTGATTGAACAATAAAAAAGAAGGTCTTGCTGTTTTTGTTTTTAAAAATGTCTATATTTAGTGACAGCTCTCAAGATCTTGCTAGTTTTTCGTCCACTCCTATCTGCATCACTGACCGCTAGCAAGATACAGTGAGAATGAATGCAGCCTTTTCCAGATTAATCCTACACAAAACAGATTGTGACGGTAATAATTTGGCTTGCGGTTCTCCTTATAAATGACAAGACAAGACTTTGTTTATGTCTCTGTCTCTATTTCATTAGAACAGCAACATTTTGTACATTTGTATGCACATTCTGGATGCTTTACTCATGAAATATATATGTACTTTCTTTATGTTAATTCTTGTTTCAGTTGTCCCTTAAGGACTCAGAACAGAGAATTTCTGGTTGCTCTGCTGTTTGCTGGAATGCTCATCTGCTCAAAGGGTCCCCTGGAACATCATTTTTGTTCCGGTGGACAATTCCATTTTTTTAATTAACTTTGGGTGTTTGATTCATTATTTATTTAAATATATTTAGTAATTAAACTAAGATTCATTTCAATGTGATCTTTTGTCATTAAAAATGATTGTTGTTCATTTATTTTGGATGTTTTTCATCAGTATTTGTTTCCATTGTTTCTCTGCTTTGTCTTTTTTTTTGTATTTAAGTCTCATTGTTTGGTTAATGAGTTATGCCTTTGTTGCCTTTGAGTTGTCCTTTGATTTCAAGTCTATTTTTGTCAAATTTGACTTAAACTTAACACTCAAACTGGTTTGTGTGCCAACCACAGCGGCTGTTTTGAATCAAGTAGGAATGACGTGTAACACCTATTGTTTAATTTTAATTTCAAATATAATGTGTAGGATTTAAAAAGATTATTTGATATTTTTGGTTTCAAAAAAACATCACAAGAGTTTGCAAGGTAATTCAAATTAAAATTTGAGAAAATGTTAAATCTTCTTTCGGTTTCGTTTTACAGACCTCAAATCAGTGCCATCAGTTCCATCTAGTGGTGAAAAGAACGGGTAGCCCTTGGAAATACAAGACCTGCGATATGGAAGGTCTTGTATAAAAAGCACAATGGAACATAAAGTGCTTGGAACTGTGTATAAGGTTTAGGAAAGTTCACATGGTTTTTTTGTTTTGACCTCTTTTTGTGAATTTATACATTTTTATTCTGTCTCAACACTTTAGATTTTTGTTATAAATCTTATAAAGGGCTCATACTGAATTTTTGAGTTTTGCAGTAAAAAAAAAAAAAAACATCAAATGTACTACTCTGAATTTGATGTGTGCACAATTTTAGGATTGTTGTGGAATTATTGTGTAATGTAACAAAGTGAACAAAAAAAATTGAAGTTACATCAAGCCCTGTCACTAAAATGGTTCTAAAGGTAATTTATTAGAGCAAATTGTAAAGTAATAACAAATGCTCAAAAAGCACACGACTTTTTACATTTTACATTTATTTTTCATGTTGTTTTGACACTTCAGTTACTCCTTTGTAATGCAATAAATAGAATTTAGATAAAAAGGTTATTTTCCCAGAAATCGAACCATTCCTTACTGAAAAGCAATCAACACTTTTTGTGCATGCGTGTGTGTGCGTATGTGCGTGTGTGTTTGTGGTGTTTATGAGAAACAAAATCAACATAAGTCTCCTGAAACATATTATTAATGCATTTCCATTTTAATAGGATGTTACTTTTCTAACCTAGTAAAACTTTTGAAAGCACATTTATTTTTAGTGGTAAAAAAACTAATTAATCGAATAATTGAAAGTTTTATTACATTTTATTCATTTGTTCCCATAAAACACTGTGGAATCGACTAAGATCAAGCAAGACAAAGTGTTTAAAGAGTGGTCCCTTATTTAAGGGGCTGGAATGGCCCCTTTAAGAGCGAAACCAGACATGAGGCGATCTGCTCACCTGAGCATGTGAAGGCGGCAAGCCTTTCCTCATATAGACCCCAAACAGTGCGTCCTTGCCCAGAGAGATGTTAAACTTAAGGAAGTGTGGCTGGTGAAGGTGAAGCAAAGCCCTCCAGAAGATGCCTGGGGGAACGTCCTGACTGACCCGCTGCCCTAGCTCCAGCTCCCCGCTGCTTATACTGCTGTTCTTCAACACCCAGGGCCCTGCAACACATGACAAAACACACACACAAAGACTTTGAGAAGAAAAATCAACATGTATTATTCCACCGAGACTAAGCTTTGCAGTAATGAGCATGTGGTGTGGGCTGCCAAAACCATCAACCCTGAATCAAACCCTGCTCTCCCCCTCGAGATCAGAAAGCAGCTCTATCCGCAAACATACACTTCCATTCTAACCGCACCTGCTGAGTCTGTCCTTAGAGAGAAAACTGTTGACAGAGCGGATAAATTACAGCGACTGCAATCAGAAAATAACCCAACAAATGAGCTTTGAGTGTATCCGAAGCAACACACACACACGCACACACACACTAATGTGTCAGAGAGGCCAGGGCGGCACGAGTGGGCATGGTGTTATCTGTCAGTCTAGCCCGTGTTCCTCATGCTGATGTGCCCTGATAAGCAGAGACAATTCATACCTCAGCCTGCTAAAACCTCTGGCTGCATTTAAAGCATTTATGCTTCACCAAGAAGCGTAGGCTGGCTCTTTGTCTAAATGGTGCAAGATTTCTCTGTGTGGAAGAACATGTGCACGTACATGCACAGTCAGGTTGAGTGACAGGTGGGATATAGCTGGAAACCACTGGGGCTCTCTTATTAATACAGAGCATGAAAAGACAGAAGTGCATGGAAACATAGCACCTAGCTGAACAGGAGACACTGAAATAGATAAAGAGAGAATCTTGGGAAGCACATAAAAAAGCAGAGTTCCCTGGAGTGGAAGCATGAATCTAGAAACTCTGGAGTTGTAGTTCCTGCTAGGGATGCAACGCTACACAACACTCACGGTTTGGTACCTATCTTGGTTTTAAACTACGGTTTTCATTCTGATGGCTCAGCAAATTTGTATTTTTTTATCATTCTTTGTATAGATCACATTAACAAATAAAAAAAAAACAGACATATGGCGCTTTGCATCCGTAAACAAATAATACATACAGGAGTTATTCAAATGCGGAAGCGAAAAAGCCAAGTTTAGTATGGAAAAATTAAAAAATGCAACTATTCTACATTTTTGGATTTTGACGGTTAATAATACTTAGTATAAAGAGTTTTTCAATGCATCCAAAAGAGAAAGTGTACGCAACACCCTTTTGTGTGTAACTAATGCTAAATGTTTTTTTTCCTGCCAAAAAAAATTCAAATTCAGGATGGATTGACTAAAAAAATTCCACAGTAAAATATTCTTATCATTTGGATTGTGACAGTGAATAACATATTTTTAAATATAATATACATGCAGATGTGTGGATCTAACAATAGTAATTCATTATTAACACATGACTATTAAATTCATTCACTATTAAACTATTTTTTTTTGTCTTGTGAGCAAACAGTGTAATGATGCCCCCTCTGGCAGTTGGTGCCCTATGCTGACTGAGTAACCCGCATGTAGGCAACTATATTATTGTAGTTATATCAAAGTTGCAGAATATGAGGCTGAGTTTGGGTGTCCCAATTCTTTTTTAATTGTATGGGAACGGCTTAAAAAAATACCCGGAGAGATGCATTTTCTAAGCCTTCAGAACCATTTTGCTGAGCAATCACAATAGAGTTCCACGTACCTTTGGTGCTCGACCCCTAATAATGTTTAGAGCTAGAGTTAAGATGACAGCAGCCTTATTATGACACCCCAAAATCTCCTGGTCTTCGATTCTTTGGTAGATTCTTGGCGATACACATCCCTGGTTGAAACTACTTCACAAGCAGAGGGTATTTTTATTTTTGTGTACAGAAGGAATTAATATCAAGTAATCGTTCATTTAGACATAAATATGTACTGCAGCCAGTTAAATAAATCACTTGAAACACATCTTTTCTCTTCTGGTCCCTAGATCCCTTCTTACAGTAGTTCTCTCGTTGATGAAAGTCACTCTGGGTAAAACAATCTAAATGCATAAACGTGAATGTAATGTGATTTATCAAAACATTCTGCGGTGTAAACATTCTGAATAATTCGTGTACAAAAGTGTTTTTTTAGATTTGACTCCTGTAATACAATTGGGTTTGACATTTGAGGGACAAATGACGCATTATCCACGTCAGTGCTAAATGTAAGGTGGGTGTTGTTTTATATTTACTAAAATATAAAGACACTGTTTGTTAATCATATGCTTAAACACAATCCTCTTGCATAGACGCACTCTTTCTCTAGTGAGAAGCTGAACGGTCTGTGAAGTACGCCAACAGCATCACTCTTTAAAGGTCAGTGGCATCAGTTATCTTCTGAAAGTGTTGACACTGATAATAGTAAATCATTTGAGGTGAACACACAACAGACAAGGAGATTTTCAGAGTCCGTACTACGGCTGAGCTTCAAACCATTAACTAAAGTCAACTGAGATTCCAAAAGAACTAATGGAAATAACCCGGTCTTCAAAGAGCAGTGTGATGACAAAGGCAAACATGAATTTTATACTAATATACTCAGATGTGTAACGGAGAAGGCCACAGCTCTCACAAAATCACAGGAAGACAGCCTAGAAAGTGGGGAATAAATGACCACATACCATTAGCATTTGAAGTACAGTGTATTGATATACAGATTTGATATATGCGCCTTTGATACACTGCATTTTTCCAGATATAAAGTCACTGCCTAAATAACTTTTGGTCATTTAACAACTGGCAATAATTATGACTCTCGCCAGTTAATTCGTGTTTTATAAGCCTCCTCTCACTACCTAGTTTAACTGCACCGGTTTTTACCTTTCCAAAAGAAACTGTCGACTAATTTAATCACTCAAACTTCTCCAAAATGGCCAGGACCAAATAGCTGTCTGTGGACACCGGAGACAAAACTGTAGACCTGCAAAAAGGCTTTTTAAACACGGATACAACAACTCTTTTAAAAAAATATCCACTTTTCCAAAAGAGAGAGTCGACTGTGTTTGCTGCTTGTCCTTGTCCCTCACACACTGTTCCATCACAATCTCTCCATCATCTAATCAATCTTATCTCTCGCTCATCCTTTGTTCCCTTCACCTTTCCTACCACTTTCTCTGAGACCATTTCACCACAGTGCTTCTGGCAGTGTTATGATGAATTATAAATATTTGGGAGAGGCGATCACTCACACCTTTCCGCTGTCTGAAAGACCAAAGAGGTGTCAGTAGACACCAGGGACAAAACTGTAGACCTGTAAAAGATTTACTGTAACACATGTACAAAAGCTCTTCAACAAAACATAGACTTCTGCCCTGAGCTGCATGTTTAATGTTTTCTTGTTTCCCCTCGCTCTACATTTCCTCCAGAATTATTCCGTATTATAGCATAGAGTTCAGATCTATTTTCTTATTAAACAGTGAAAAGTGCTTCAGTTGGGGAGCAGCCAGGCTTCTCTTGCGTACATTCTTACAGCTATTACCTAACCTGGATAGCACAAACAATTTATAGCCTTTGTGTGATCTGAACATGGCCTTCAAAACTCCTTGAATCCTTGACATTCGTAGCATTGTTTTTTTTTTTTTGTTAAAATACGAATTTAACTGTTTTACATTTTATGATATGATAGACAATTTCCACCCCACTATAGAAACTATTTTCAGATTCAAACAGAGACTGCTTTAGATATTTTAAATGGACATGTTACATCATTGGGCGATTTGGATTAAATTGCTTTTGCCCATGTTTCGTTTTTACCTCTGCCTCCGGAGGGCACTGTTGCCACATCACCGATGCCAGGAATGCTCATACTAAGACCAGTGTTCACCAGATGCCCTTCAGTAGGTTTCAATTGCCAATTCAATCCCAGCAGATTAAGAGCTGTGAAGGAGAGAAAGAGAGAGAGAAGGGGAGAGAGTTAAAACAATCGAACATGACACCGCATTACACCTTCGAAGCACTTAATACATACACAGATGACGCATCCTGACAGCCAAGAGCCTGTGACACCCATACAACCATAACTCTTGCTGACAGAGGAGACTTTAGCATACAAATACACTCATTACAGCCAATGACACTTTGACTACAGGCTGTGCTTTGCTTGGAATCCATGCCTAAAGAGGTTTAGTTGGACCAGGTTTAATCTGCAACAGGAATACTAATCTCACTATTGGTAATAGCATGGTGCATAGACGAGGATGGCAACATGTCGCATAAAAAAGAAAGATACTGCGGATCAAGGTTTGATGGGACAAAACATTGTGTTGGGGCTGGGTGATGGATAAATCTTTATTTTGACAAACCCCTCTGCACCCCATACACCACTACTGGTTCCTCAATGCTAACAAGATTTTGTAGAGACTGATTGGCTTCAGTTGATTTGCCATACTCAGTGGCGAAGTCATGTTTTAGAAACTATATAATGATCAGTGAGCTTGTGTGAGGTGCTAGTCAAAACTACTTCCAAGTTATTGGAAAACCAAGTCAAAATATTTAAAGAGGGAAAACTGCTGATGGTCACAGTATTATACCCAACATCTGCCCCATCTCATCTGAGCAGAATCAACGGAAGCTCAGTCTTTCTGTGCAGGCAGACTCAATCCACGTGTGTGAAATTGCTCTGGAGGAGAGGGGTCAAAAGAAAGAGCTGACTCTGTTTGTCGCTCTAGTCCTCACCCCTCACACAGTGTTCCATCTCTCCATCCTCTAATCTGCCTTATCTCGCACACATCCGTTGCTCCTTTCACCTTTCCTTCTGCTTTCTCTGGGATCATTTCACTGCAGTGTTGCTCACAGAAATGTTTGTTATGAACCGAGACAGCATTGTGTAATAAGTAGTGATAAGTCAAAATTGTAATGGAAACTGAAAACTGATTCAGGCAGATTTCGAGACATTATAACAGGTTCATTATCTTCAACATAAGAGAGAAAACTTTGGCAATAAACGAATATTTGATTACAGTTGTGAGACTATGGTAACTTCTTCGTTTAAGGAGTGGAGCCAAAAACAATTACAAGGTATCACGAGCATAAAAAAAGAAGCCAATTAAATGATGCCTGTTATGGCCAGGGGGGGACAGCACTCCACCCCAAAAGCAGGAACACCACTTTTTTTTTAACGGGTCCCGAGAGGTCTCCATCTCAGAGTGACCAGACTACATCACGCCAACATTGAGGTGGATCGCCTACATGTCCTGAACATTTCAGACCAAACTAACTCAATGAAGTTTGGAAAATATCTCAATATCACCTGAATTTGTACACTTCAGCTAATAAATTCATAGCACAATTAAAATGTTAGAAAAAGTACAGTCGGAAATTCAAAACAAATTCAAAAATTTTCAATTGAATGCAAATACTCCCCCAAAATTAACACATGTTCATGTTAATTGATAAAGAAAAATAATCCCTGAAAACTAAGATATTAGGTACCGTATTTTTCGACTCATAAGACGCACTTTTTCTTCCCCAAAACTGAGGGGGAAAAGTTGGTGCGTCTTATCGAGCGAATGCAGAGCGCCGCGAAGTCCGGTCACGGCCGTATGAGAGGCGTAAGAGCTCCGGAGCTAGGCCGAAGCCGCGGCCATATTTGTACACCCATCGCTGCGCGCTGACATCATCGCCATCTCTGCCATAGCGCGGTCGTAACGAAAACGGGGAAAAAACTACATTTCCCACAATGCCTTTGGCTTCCGTATCCATACTCACGAGCCGCTCAGCTGCCTTCTCACACATTCAACGCATTTGAGTGATCTCTCACGCTACAAACCCGATTTCTCATGCTAAAATACATTTCAAGATGTTTATCTGCGATGTTTCTTGAGCCTGACGATAAGATGATGATCAATCTGCATCGTCTTCAGTCTGTGAGGGTTTTTTTTCCGCTAAGCATTCACTTGGACAGTTTCACAAACTTGGACAGTTTGATCCTTCATTAATGGAGTTATGTGGGTTTTCATAAGCTGACAAAAATCAAAAGGATTTATATTATAACAGCAGGTGAACGTCGGATGCACAGCGCTCTTTCTCTCTCTCTCTCTCTCTCGCTCGCGTGAGGAAAACAAAACGCTCTCAATGACTGAAACTCTTCTTTAATAAACTCAAACTCAAATCATCTCTCAACGGTACATCTCACACATGTACATACGAGATAACAAACGTAAGTAACGTGCTCTGCAATTGGGTAGTGTTCCTAACCAGGTAAGAGCGCATAAGGATCATATCTTAACACCATACAACCGAATTGTCACTTGAATAAACTATAAATAATGAGTTATTTAACATTAAGGAGTAGTTACATTTATTTTACATTAAAATAATTATTAATTAATTATTAAATAATTATTATTTTACATCTGGGGGTGCCCAGATTCTTTTAAAGCTTTAAAAGGGGGCTCAACTAAAAAAGTTTGCGAACCACTGTATTATTACTAATGTGGGGCAATCTTACTAGCTATTATTAGTAATGTAGTGACAATGTTACTAGCTATTATTAGTAATGTAGTGACAATGTTGCACTGGAACAGTGATGGTGATAACAAATGGTGGACTTTAGAATGATGAGTGGGGGCAAAGAAAAACATTACAGCCTTTTTTTTTTGTTACTTTTACTGTTTAGTGTCTGTTCATGTTACATATTTGGTTGTTAACTTTTACACAGTTGATATAAAACATTTTACAAAAGTATTTGGTTCAGAATCTTTTTTTTCTAGATCTTCCTCTTTTAAAATTGGGTGCGTCTTATGTGCCAGTGCGTCTTATTAGCCGAAAAATATGGTATATAGAATCCATCAGTTCACACGCATATGAATTTACCAAAATTAACTGAAAATGACCCTGCGATAGACTGGCGACCTGTCCAGGGTGTTCCCCCGCCTCTTGCCCAATGTGCGCAGGAGATAGGCACCGGCAGACCCCCATGATCCCAACAAAAAAATTTTAATCACAAAAAAAGATTTATTGACAAATTAATGTAGATTCACAACTAGTCATATGTGTAGGGCACTGCTCTGGATTTTTGTCAACCAATCATGACGCTGAATAGACACCACAGAATAGCTACTAAACACTGTGCAGCAATATTGTTAAAAAAAATTCTGTTGTTTATCTTAAAATAGTAAAACAGATGATCTAGTACCTCTGACACCTCATTCACCTTTTCCAAAGAGGAAGGTGTGTCCAACGTATTTGTTAAACCATCATGTGTCAGAAAGAATATATACATATTTGTTTAAAACTAATTCAAATGAAGCACTGACCCAATTCCTCATACATTTAAACATACATCCCTTTTAACACATTTATTGCTGCACATGTGTTAAAGAGTCAACTAGAAAAATCCATTTAACCCCAGAAAACAACAATAACAGAAAGAAATTACAGTGAATTACCCAAACAGCTTTGTTAGCATTCATTTAGAATATAGAACTGAAAAAGACACTTTAAATTAAAATGTGGGTAAAGTTAAAGGTCAGATAAGGCCAAACATTGATCTCAAGTTTTTTGATGCACAGTGTCCTTTTTTGATTTTCAACTAACTTTTTGGGCGGCAAGCTGCATCAATTATTAAGAGGAAATGTGTTCCATGTGAAATTCATGAGATGCTGCATCTCACTTTATGTAATCTCTATGTATAATTCACCTCTTCAAAGTGATGAATAATATTACTTACCTAAAGCACAGCAAGAGCAATCGGAAGAAAGAGCACAAGAATTATTCCCCTGTCTCCCTACAGTAAGTCTGCAGTTCTTCGTGGACTTGATGAAATCTATAACCACAAGTTCTCTCACCTTGATGAGAGTGTTCTCAACGCTTGATTCTTCCTCGAGCACCTCACTATCAAAATATAACCACAATGCAGGGTTGACTTCATGAAATGTGTCAGTTGTTCAATTGGTGTTTCTAAACAACAAAAAGATGCATTTTTACAGTGCAGAAAATGCTGTCAGAAAAAAATAAATCCTAACGGTGTACATTAAAATTCATTAGAATAAATGATGGACCATTTTAAATAAGCACTGCATATACATTAGAAACTGCAATATTTACCAAAAACTCTTTTTTTCTTCTTCTTAAAAAGCTTAGTTTCCCCACACTTCTGCAATGCCCCTTCAGTGCAAATCTCTGTGGGTAGTCAGAACTCTGTGGGAATATGAAATCAACATCGGGCTGCTGGGAAATGCAGTTCCTTATACAGTGAGAAATGATAAATGCTCAGTGTTTGTTTAGCCGCCCATCTTTCTCTGCCCAACATACCCACACTCTTTATATGAAATGTGGAGTGGCACATACCATAATTTGTAACATGGAAGAGCGTTTGCCAGATGGAGGGATAGACTTCAGAGATTCCCATTACACAGATTTAGAAAAATGGGGAAATAAAGATGAACAACTACAATAACTTGCATGCTCCTACACATTAGATATTGTAAAACAGACTTTTACATATTTTGGCATTTGCTTCGACAGTTGACAGCTCATCAGTTTTGCTGATTTTACTAGAGATACTCCAG